>WSFP011555539.1:0-11184 GCA_009831015.1 Picea engelmannii
AGGTGAACATTATGCCAGAAAGTACTTGGGAAATTTTGGGAAAGCCTGCTATGATTCCTTCAATAGGAGGGATAGGCTTGTTTAAAGGAAATATGATAACCCTGTGTGGAAGACTTACTCATGAACCTATGATTGCCCATGGAACATCAACTGAATAATTCTTTGAGGTCATTAATTTTTTTGAGAACAATGCTCCTTTTGCACTTTTGTTAGGAAAGACCTGGATTGAGAAAGATCACATCCGAAGGAAAGAAGAATATGAAGCCATAGAACAGAGGAAGAAAGAATTAAGGGACTTCATTGCCAAGAAAATAACGCGACTAATAGATGAACAAGAGGACAAGTCAAAGAAACTAAGGACCAAAGACTTAGATTTCAAATCTGAAATAACACAAGAAGTCTTAAAGAACCTATCCATGTAGGAGAGAAGAGAACCTACCCTAGAAGTAGTAAGAGAATAAATATTGCATGCGAAAATTTTGAGAGAACATTAGCAGTGCGAAGTTACTATGCTAAGAGAAGATAAGAATACAAATAGAAAAGGGAATCCAGAAACCTAGATCACAGGGAAGAAGGAAGAAAAGATCAGTAAGAAGAAAGAAAAGTTAGAAAGACTACAGGAGGTTCCAGTGAAGACCTCGCAGGAAGTAGGCTTGCAGATATTGAACATCATCGGAATAACAGAACAACGCAGAATGGAACTTCACCACAACAAAGACATATGACCATTGGAGGCATTTTGACCGTTACAATGACACTTCAGAATGGTTAGAAACATAGTTATTGTAGACAAGATTGCCATGAGACCTTTGAGACCGCGCCATAACAGATGGAATCGTATTGATTAAGGCATTTTGACCTGTTGGAGGAATCCATTACGACATTGTTTATTTAATCTTTTGAATGCCTCACTGGGGACACTTTTTCAAATTGTGACTATCCGAGCTAACAAGAGAACTGATTTCTATCATGTTGTGTGTTTGAGACCTCGCCACCCGTTTTTCTTACCTTGAGCACCCATTCACCTACCCGAGTTAATTGAACACGAGCGTGTATGTCGGGCGAACGTAGCATAGTAGAGAAGTTTGTGGAAGATATTTTGATAGACATGATGGCTGAGAAGGTCATGTCTACAGGAGTACAGGCCTCATCGATAGTCATATTGCAAGCATCTCCCTTTACTACACGTCGATCCAGTCGATATGGGCCATATCGAGCCGCAACGGAGAAGAGAAGCAAGCACCACGATGACCTGGCGAACGCGAATCTCATCCCATCAGTCTTTCCCAACTACATCCCACCTCTAGCTAGCAAAGTTAGTTGTGACAACATCCTGAGAGATTTCAAATACACACTCATCATTGTGTACCTCCCGAAGGGGATACATGTAGTTGGATAGACGTGTGACTGTGGATCCGACGTTTATCCACATGATCATTGGATTGAGAATGTAGGGACCAAACCCTCACCATTTTTATCCAGGGAAGGCTACAAATCTCTCCCTGACGTAGCGTATAAAGGAAACCTACAGTGATGCAGAGAAGGGGAAGCGAGGATACAAGGTAGCCTCCATCCAACATGGTGTAGTGCACCTTGATTTCTAGTTGATCACTGGTAAGCTCGTCAAGAAGAACAAACCAACACAAGTCATGGGGTTTTTTGTCGACCTCATAGGGAAGTGCATTGAAGGGATGCAGATGAACTGGGTGAGCTACCTTGTCAATGAGTTGGAGAAGGATTATTGCAAAGCGTAGTACCAAGGTTATGAATTCCACTTTAGCTGGTTACTCATACGCATAACATTTGTCGCATGGGAGATGCTAGAAGGAGAGACATTCCCTAAAGTTGAGCCATTCAAACCATTGGCCGCAAGGTTCACCACCTTGTGGTATTCAAGCGATATGGCGAAGTAGTGGCATTTGAATGTTGTCTTCCACACTTACTACCTACAGCTCATGCGGGCCATTGAGTCATTCCCTCGAATGATGCCAAATACACTCTATAGTTTCAGGCCACTCACAAAGTTCCTCGTAGACCGACACTTCATATATATCACCGCGTGCAAGGAAAAAAACAATTAGGAGCTGTAGTCTTACTACAAGTTGACTGAGGAAGATATGGAAAAATAACCAAAGAATGGCTTGTAGAATTCCTTGTACCAGTTGGAGATGCAGAACTCTCCGACCCCAACCTCATCGGAAGTCCTGTGGTCACCAAGACTGAGTGGGATGGACCGAGTAGCGCTAATAAAAATAAAAAGAAGGAAGAAGTTTAGGAGATAAACAACGCATTGGAGGAAACTATGCCTAACTCACCTGGAGGAGGAGGAGGTGATGAAGTAAACCGAGAAGAGGGCGAAGTGACACTGCCAAAGGATACCCTTACAGAGGCTGAGACGTTGAAGAAAAGGAAGGTTTCTCCAAATAAACCCTTAGTGCGAAATAAGTCATGAGCCAATAAGCCTCAGTCACATAATGTATTCATAGTGGATTATATTGACCTTGTCATCGCAACTGTAGCAGATGCTTCGGAGGATATTTTGCAGTGAAATGTATCAAAGCAGGAGACCATGTATGAAATAATTGAGGCATAGCTGAAGGGGGTACAATAAGATCTCTATTTGAGCCACACAATGTCTACTATGTCGTCATTATCAGAAGATGTAGAATTGGGGGATGAGCCCACCCAAATGCGAAGGAGAGCAGATGCTACAGAAGCTCACCTTCATCGAGTACATGAAGAAAAAGAGAATGCCACAGAGGCCTTGAAGCAATCAAAGGAGGAAGCCCTAGAGAAATGTCAGGTTGTGCAACAAGAGAAATATGACCTCCAGGTGAAGTTTGAAGAGGATAGAGAGCAGATCTAGAAAGAAAAAGAACATCTGCTCGTGGAGGAGATTGAGGTTAGAGAAGTAGTAACTAAAGCACTTCACTCTGTTCTAGGCTTGGCCCAGATGGAAGAAGAGATAGCTGAAAGCCAAGTGGGGAAGCTCACTGAAGCCATTCAATAGATTCAAGCAAGAGTAGCATAGTTAGAACTGCAAGCTGTGCCGAGAACTCTGCAAGAAGTGCAATATCAAAGGGAAGAAACTGCCAGGAGTGCAGTAGAAATAATCAGGTCGTTAGCCTCAGAATGCAAGAAATTAAGTAACCAAAGTGCACAAACTTATGAGTGCCTTGCAGAAGACCCAGAGCTGAAGAGATCAGAGGCACATCTACAGGATGCGAAGCAGCAGGCATCGACAATGAAAGCGCAACTGAAGCAACTTACAACCATTGAGAAGATGAAGAGATCACAGGAGCAATGCACAGTTCAACAGTAGGTCACTACTATCCAGAGCAAAGTGATGGAGTGACACAACAAATCCAACCGGTGCAGGACAAAGCCTGCACCCTCTTTGAAGAAATCGAGGGACAAGGATCACAGCTAGAACAGGTGGTCGCAACAGTGGAACAATTCTTGGAAGGGCCTATCACCGAGCAATTCATTCAAGAGTTTGTCGAGGAGGAGGCCCTGGTGAAGCAGCAAGTTGAGGAAGATCAAGATAAGATCGAGGCCTTCGAAGAAGTGTTGCCCAGATCAGAGTGACTTGGGACGAGTCACAGGTGAGTGTTGGGGGCCTATTGGCCCTCGACCAAGTTTTGTGGAAACATTGGTCGTGTTTGACCATTTTTGGGACGTCGATAGGTTGGTCAAAGACAAAGTGCCTAGGAAAAGTGAAGATCACGGGATCTCTCCCTTTTTTGGGGCTTTTTTGGTTTTAGGTTTTATGTAACGGGTATGGGATGTCGACCCATGGGGTTACCCATGCTCATGCCTCTTTTGTAATGTATAAATAAGTAGCTAGGCGATGTAAAAAGGGAGACCTAGTAGGTCGATGGATTAGTGCTAATGTTATCTATGTGCAAGAAGATGTGTTAAGGCTTGCAGAGCTAAGTGCAATAAGATGTTTTGAGGCTTGAAGAGATAAGTACAAGTGTTTTGTAAGTTCTTTGTGCACAGACTGTGTAAAGGATATGTACTTGGACCTTACTCGAGGAAGGAGGATCTGGTGAGGTGTGCACAAATCTCCTGTCCTATGCGAAGTTGTCCTTGGAGCTTGGTGCTTATAAGGAGATTGAAGAGACTAATAAAGAAGAGAAGAAAAGTTGGTGGACGTAGCCCCACACTGGGGTGAACCACATATATCTTGTGTTATTGTGATTTGTGCAATGTTGTTTATGCTGGTTATGTATTTATCTACTTAGTGCATTGATCTTGATGTGTAATAGATAGATCTACTCATGATTAGTTCTTTAGGTATGAATGAATGTTAGATCTTCTCGGATGTTATGTATTGAATGGTTAGATGTACTTAGATATTGATTAATACTGCGTTGTTCTGTAATCAAGGTTTAACCTGTGATGTGAATAAGGGTTAAATACTAATGAATGTTAACTGCTAAGTGCTTTGTTAAGTATTGTGATCACATATCTGTGTCCCATCTAGGTTGTAGACACCTGAGTCCTACAATCCCCCCTACCTCTACCTCGGGTGAGACTTCATCTTCTTCGCAGGTGTTACCCAAAGGGCTGGTAGTTAGGGTTTTGTTGGTGCGATGTTGAAGCGTTGAACCCTAGGTCTGCCCCTATGCCAAAAATCCTTCATATCTCTGTACTCTAAGAATATTTTGTTATGTTTTGGCAGTTGAAACTATACAAAAGTGTGCAGCCAACAGAACTCTTGTTAGGCTAATTGTCTGAACAAAACCATGCAAACATGTACAATTCCGGTTTATAAATTATTGTAATTCCTTTTGCTGATTTTATGAGAAATTTTACTATCCATTGAAAATTTCTAGGTCAATAGTTGTCCTTTACTGTCCTAGACCTTTCCAACGACTTCTCCCTTGCTCAATTATGAGTTTTGAGCGGGAATTTATGACTATTTGAGCAATGGCATTTTCTGGAAGGTGATCTATGTTCAATTGTTCTTAATTATTAGAGACGAATTGGATCTTGGATCCAAGATAGATCCACTCTTTAGCTTTATATCCTTTTCCTTACTTCTTTGGATGCAGGTTTGTTCAATCAAGGACCTCATGGGTTCCTTCTGTAAGCCTTTTTCCTATTCTTAAAACAAAATTCGGGTGCTAGCCCCTTTTCTTCAGTTCCCAAATTCATGTGACCATAGGCTGTGACCAAGATTTAACCTGATAGGTGCTTATCCTATGCTTTGGGCCTCTAGGACTCCAGGCTTTGACGGTTTAAAAATATCTTCACTAATAAAATCCTGAAGTGTTGACCAACCAAAGATCCCTTCTCCCACCTCCACATGTCATTTGTAATCAATGGTCACGATGGACTCTGGCCTTCAGGTCTCCGGAAGTCCTTTGACCGAAACTTCTCAAGACTTGAATTATCCAGACCATGGGATCTACCGCCACGTGTCCCCTCCCAATAAATGACGAGGATTTACTCCACTCTTCAGAGATTCGCAACGGTTCATACTTAACAATTATTTACCAAGTTCCTCTGGAGTTCCAAGTCTCCAAACTGTAGGATCTGGTGCCACATGGCATAAAACTAGAAGCAGACACATGGCCCTATCTGAGGGGTGACACATGTCAAGGTATACCTTCCAAATCATCCTTTCAAAAGCTCAAAACATACTGACACCTGTCATGCATTATGTGTTTCCACGTCACCCCAAAGTGGTGTCACCATCACGTCACTTAGGAACTATGGGAATTTGGGACTCCGGGACTTCGAAGGTCCGAAAGTTCTTCCAACACTTTTTCCCAAACACACTCTCAAACTTCTTAAACTTCTGGGGCCCACGAAGTAGAGTTGTCACCAATCAAAGTAGTGAAATGTGGCCCCTCCATCCAGTGACATGTGTCAGGTTCCAATCTGTCCTAAGGGACAGTAAAAAGTACATAAATGAGTGACAGGTGGTATACCTAGGCATGTAACCTAAGGTGACATCATCTTGCCATGTCATACCCAGTGCTTCGAGACTCAGGGATTTCCTGCCTTTGATATTTTCTCCAAGCTATAAAACTACCGAATAAGATGATCTATCAACACGCGTCTCATTTAATGAATGGTCTAGATTAATTCCATACTTTGTGACTATTATCCCCTAGCCTAGGGATAACTAAGGATATTATGTCACAAGGCCCACAGGTCCTAGACATGGAGTACCGAGAGCCATATTTGACTTGAGCCTAGACCTGAACGACCCATATTTCTTCTTCAATGCCTCCACCTTGTCGGCAACAACAACATCCATCCCATTGTCCTAGTCCTTCAAAAGTAGTGGGTCTTGCTCCATGACGTAATGATTCTGGGTATCATGTGATGTGTCACTCTGATTCTCAAAAAATTTGAATATGGGCATTTTTTTTTCCTTCTGAACTGTGCTTGGACTTTATGCCTTTTCACTGGTCCACACCTGAGGGGATGGCAGGATTCCCTAGAAAGTTGGTTCCCTTAGGATTTGAGTTTTCACTGGGTGGGTTCATGAAATTTCATCATCTATTCCCACCATACTTATCACTTTTCATCATTTTCCCTCTCATCCATCCCCTACATTGGTTTAGGCATTGGGTTTTCTAATCTAGAAAAGGGTTGTACCTTTCCTTGTGGGAAGAAGGGGCTAAAGGCCCATAGGGTAAAAGTAGTTGGAAAAAGATAAAATACAAAAGAAAAAAACCTTAAAATGCTTCTCCCAAGGATCCCTAAGAAAGAAATAAAAGGCTTCTCAACAAGAAATGGAGGGACAAATAAAATGATAAAATCAAGACCTAATTGGAGGATAGGGTGTCTCATCATGAGCCATCCTATTAGGTCCATGAGAATGTAGAGGTATGACAGTACCATTCAACTGGTCACCACGCTAGGGTAGTGGCTCTTTATGGCATAGCCAAGAGAAAGGGGGTCTCATCATGATCCTTCCTTCTCATCTCTGTGAAATTCTTGTGGGTAACATTGTCACCACTGGTCACACGTCAAGGCAGTGTCCCATAACTAGTCCCTTAAAGGAAAAATCAATAAGATAAAAGGGTAAAAGGAATTGAATGGGCTTCGAAACATTTTCATCCATGACAAGGTGCATATTACCATCTTCAGAGGAAGCCATAGGTAAGTCATACATTTCCATGTCATCACTGCACCCATTTCTCAAACATCCCCATACCACCTCATCCACGTGCATGATCTAGATTTTCCTTCACCTGGAAACATCCCATGTCCAATGAGAATTATCCAAATAAGACCTCCTGAACCCCTCTCCAAACCTGGCTTGTAGAATAACATAACATCTTTGAGCACTTGTCTAAGAAAGGGGGGTTTTATGCACATGTTTAGATAACTTGATTATTAGACGTGATTGACATTGCTATGATCCCTGTGACTTATGAGCCCATGGAGGGCGTACTTGTTTTTTTAGTAGGGCCACACTCGATGGACAGGTACACACAGGGATATGATTAGTTTGGACCTCCATAGGGCTAAAATCCAACCATATGGATGTTGAGATCCCAACTAGGGGCAGACACATATCAGAGGCTTGCACCAGAGAGAGAGGATGATGTTCCACCAGAGACAACTTGGTAGGCCTGGACCCAGGGGGGTATTTCCATACCACTATGATGTTGGCCTTGGAAGTCCCATGAAATCACCTATGTGACCCTTGATGTCACCCACGTTTGATGAACACTTTTGAGGAAGTTGTGTGGCTTGATCCAGAGGCCTTGGGAGGCCTAACATTTTTCTCCTGCAGGACAATGTTTCACCTGAGAGGCCCAACATCACCCTAGAAGGGAATCAATCACCTTTTCTGCTTGATTTAAGGTTCAATTTTTCATTTTTATGTAAAAACTGGATATCACATGTAAACTGGCCATGTCAGCCTTTTTGACCTAATTTGTAAATTAAAGGTCATTATAAATAAGGTTTTTTTCCCTTTTATTATTTCATCATCTTTCACTCACACTTAGTGAGTTCTGAAATTTTCTCCCTACTTAGGGTTTATTGGCTGAAATTTGGTGCACACTTCTTGAAGGAGGCTAGTTTTGGTGTATTTTGGCATTTTCTTGGTGAAAAGTATTCAACTAGGCCTATTGCTAGATGATTCTTGGTGAATGTAAGTAAATTTCTGCAATTCTTCTTCATTTTGAATGGTTATGGTGTATTTATCTTTCATTTCTTCCAAGATTATGAAATTGCTAGATTAAAACCCTAGGAGGTTAAAGCACATGTTATTATTATTTCCTTAACAACTTTTCACCTACTAGATTGTGCTATAAACCCTACTTTCTTGAAGCTTTGTGCTAAGGGCCTTGCCATTACAACACCCTAGCATCATTTGCTTCATCTAGCTGTGATCTATTTCATCCTTAAGCTAAAGAAGGAGGAAAACCGCTAGGGCCTAAGGTTACCTACTTCCTAGTGGCCATTTCCCCTCTAGGGTTTAGTGATTGAAGCCTTGGGTTACCAACACTTCAAATCATTGGCATTATTGTCTCTAGCTCTCACATTATCATTTGTTTCTTCAATATTTCCTCTACTAAAAATGACGCATTAACCCTAAAGGCATTGATCTAGGCCTTGCACTTGATTGATTGATGAAAACAACTCTCAAAACTTTTACCTCAAGCTATCTACTAACCTTTCCTAACCCTAGAATAGACTAATTTTCTAACCTACTTATTGTTTTTAAAAATGTAAGCTACAACCATTTATTGCAACAATAAAAGAACTTAAACAAATTTCTAAAGTTGATTTATACATTGCCTAATTAGCTTCTGAAAAATGCCGGTACATTGTTATTACTGAGTTATCCTTTTAGTCATTGTGAAGATCTTTTAAATAATTTATTGTGAAGCTATTATATTATAAACATTGTTGTTATAAAATTATGTTTTCTTTATCATACATTGTTAGGGACCTAACCCCTCACGTAGGTAGAATAATATATTTCGATGTAATAAATGCCAATATTAATAAGGCCTAGAAATAAGGAATAATAAGTCAAATATAAGAATACCTAATAGAAGCTTTCACTTCTAGAAGGACCTTCCTCTAGATGGTTCTTTTGATAGACATATTTAGTATAAATAAGATTCAAAGGTATGAGAACTGTTGTCTTGGATATTATTATATTAGAGCTCTACTTTGCCAGAGGTTACCCCCTCGAAGAGGCAAATGAACATTACTCTCAGTAATCAAAGTGCTCTTTCTGGTGTTATCCTAGTATCATTTTGGTATTATTGTGGTGTTTTTCTAGTTATATTGTTGTTCATCTGCCATTTCTAGCATTTTATATATGTTCTGCATACATTTTATATATGGAATATTACAAGTGGTATCAGAGCACATTCCTCTGCATAAATTGTGGGTTAATTTTTTTTTTCAGGGTAGAGACATATTCCGACGTCTTTAAGCTACAAACATCTATTGTTAAGCACATAAAACCACGGTCGGGGATTCATACATGTAGGGAATAAAAGTGGTAATTAAGTGCACATCTGTTGGCCACCCTTGTAACCCCTATTGGTACCCCTTCAAGTGGTAGCGCATCAGACAACACCTGTATACGGATCAACCTAGATTTCCTGAATCCCTCTTTAGATAAACCGATCATCCCCCTGACTGTTATAGTCCCATCGAGAAAAACACTCGGGAAGATAGTCTCTAGTACCATGGTAGTTAGGTAGTATGGATAAGGGAATGGTCTGAGATATTGGGCCGAGTACTACTATTGGACCCCGCATGTATATCAGAGAGTTATAACACAGGGAAAACCCTTGTGTGTAGAACCCTTGAATACCTAACCCTTGGGGACAAAAACAAAAAAATAAAACAAACAAGATCTATTGTTACGAAACTGTGTTCGAGTTTCCAAATAACTACACATTTCTTCTTGGTTAATCATTTGGGCATTTCATCACTGCAATATTCTTCAGACCGGAGTTTAATTCTGCATGTGTAAAAAAAAAAAGTCTGGAAATTTTTGCACCATTATTTAAGACCTATTCCATTGGATTTATCTCTTCTCCCTTATCACATTCATACCTATCATTTTTAATCAAAACATTTTGACCCCACCCACCTCTTTTCGGTTCCCTCGTCTTCATGGCGCATACCCATAGCCAAGACTTCAAAGCTCACTTCAATACCTTGCAATCTAATTTCATAGAGACCCAACAAGAAGTGAGATAACTCAGTGCCAATATTTCCACCATCAATAAAAACATACATTCCTCCATCGTTGCCTCAATCGTGGAACTCAAAGAAGACCTCAAACAAGACATGACTACCCAACTTGAATTTGTTGCTTCGATGATTTGCACCAAGCTGCATATCCTTGCAGATCCCCCTTTATCTGACCCACCTTTTCATACCGAAGCTGAAACTTCCTCTCATTCCCATAATTTTCAGCCCCATCACTTTTAGCGTGACCTATGCCTTCCGCGGGTGGATGTGACCAAATTTGATGGCTCAGATCCCACTAGTTGGGTTGTTAAATTATGAGCTTGATTTCTTATGCGGATTAATTATTTTATTTTATTCAATACTTTGATTCCATCTTAATATACTTCCAAAATTTCAAATCATAATTGATTAGCAATAATTATGTAGATAAGTAAACATGCATATCAACAACACACATACTTTGGGTAAACCTTGTACAGGGAGAAAAACCCCAGCAAACAATATTCCTTTATTGCATTAATAATGTAAGATATCTTACAAATATCCACCATGAATGTTTTTCTCTCAAAGAGATTGCCAAGATGACTCTGACCTAACAAAGACTTACAAGACCTTGCTGAAATACACCTCTAATATGCTGCCTCTTTATCACTGATGTTCTCCTCTATTACTTCACCCTCAACCTGCATATGAAAACTATGTTGCAGAAATATATTGTAGAACTGTATTGAAGAGAGGGTTCAACCTCTTCTTATATAGGCTGAAGAGGGGAAGAGGGGAAGCTCGAAATAGTAACCTGATTGCATGCATCAAACATAACTCAGCTTCATGCTTTAGTTCGAACTTAGAACTAGACTTGATATTGGTTACAACTCATCTTTACACTTTAGTTCAAACTTAGAACTAGACTTGAGATTGGTTACAACTCAACATTACACTTTAGTTCAAACTTAGAACTAGACTTGAGACTGACATGCTTTAGTT
>WSFP011555542.1:0-11184 GCA_009831015.1 Picea engelmannii
TTTTCTTCAAATTATTTGCAAAATGAAAAATTAATTGCCAATAAAAGCACTAAATACAGATAATATCCATAATATCCAAGTCATCAGTTGATTCCCATAATTTATGAGGTGATAACAAGGAGAAGTGCTAGTGCTTAGCCTAGCAGGCGGTCGCACAAGGAGGGCGTTGATGGAAGAAATGGCTATACCCATTTCACAATCTTGGGTATCACGGATTTGAGAAGGAAGAGTCGAGATTCATGAATCACGAACTCACGAGATTGCGAGTTGCGAAAAGGACCTGTGGATCAATAAATTGCAGATTCTATTAGAGAATCGAAGGAGCCGCTTCAGCTCAAGGGAGAGTCCGAATGATCCTGAGAGCGAATCTCAACCTGAGGGCCGATAGGTCTGCGTCAGTTTTGGTATCAAAGCGTGACTCTGTTTGTATACTTCAGACAGGGGAAGTGAGAAAGGAAATTTCAGCTATGCCGCTAAGAAGAAGAGACAGGAAAACACCCAATCCGCTAGAGGATAGGGAAATGCCAAGAGGAAGGGGTAGGTAGGTGCCAAATCTAGCCATGGAAAGAGAGATACATGACATACGTGCCAAGCTCGAGGACATGGAGACAACATAGAGGTGCTCAACCGGTGTTGGGGATGTTAGTGATTCCGAAAGTGAAGATGAAGCTAGACATGAAAGACAAGAAGTCACAACAGAGGATGCAACAAATGAACGCCTGATTAGGGTTGTTCCAAGAATGGGTGCTAAGGCAAAAATGGATATTCCAGTATATGAAGGAAATCTGGATGTTGAAGAACTTCTAGATTGGATTAGACCTCTAGACACATATTTTGACTATGAAAATGTCGAAGAGGACAAAAAGGTCAAACATGCTACCACAAGATTGAAAGGACATGCATCATTATGGTGGGATGAGCTACAAGATGACAGATGCTGCAAGGGCAAGAAAAAAATCAAGAGTTGGGATAGGATGATCGTGGAGATGAAGGTGAAATTCATTCCCATGGATTACCAAATTACTCTATTTCGGAGAATGCAAAATTTGAGACAGAAACTGATGATAGTAAAGGAGTACACTAAAGAATTCTATAGGTTGAACATCAGGGTAGGTCATCGTGAAAGTGATGATGAAAAAGTTGCTAGGTACATGAATGGTTTGAGATACAACATTCAAGATGAGATGATCATGATGACCATCTGAATGGTGGAAGATGCTTATCAGATGGCTCTAAAAGCTGAAGAGAAGCTGAGCCAAAAACAAGGTCAAAGAGGCCGAGGCAGAAGTCAGACCAGAAGCAAATCAGTTGCCCAGGATAAAAATCATAAACCCAAGGAAGAGTTGAAGAAACCTCAGACTCAAACTAAGAGAGGTGGAAGCTCATAGAGAGGGCATCATACCGAACAGAGAGGTCAATATGCTGATGAAAACATTTTTCCTTGTACCAGAGGTAGAGGAAGAGGAAGAGGTGGAGTGGTGAAATGCTTCACATGCAGAAAGATCGGACATAAATCTTATGAGTGTACAGATAAGAAGAAATAAGGAGGTGAGACTCACATTGCCGAAGCACAAAGAAGGAATGTTGAGGCATAAGATGTTGAAGGTGGAAGATCGTTGATGATGCGAAAAGTTCTCTTAACGTCGAAAAAGGAGGTGGAGAGTTCGGTGCAAAGGAATAGTCTTTTTCGGACTGCTTGCAAAACCAAGGACAGGGTATGCAAAGTCATTGTGGACAGTGGTAGCACATATAATCTCATTTCTACATAGATGGTAGAAAAATTGGAGCTGGAGACTATTGAACATCTAAGCCCATACAGAGTTTCGTGGCTACAAAAAGGACATCAGGTAAATGTCACTAAACAATGTTTAGTTGAATTTAAATAGGAGGGTATAAAGATGAAATACTCTGTGATGTTATTCCCATGGATATTTGTCATCTATTGCCGGGTAGACCATGGAAATATGATAGGAATGTGATTCATGAAGGGAGGAAGAACACATACACCCTAGAGAAGAATGGGAGAACTCACATGTTGCTTCCAATCAAAGATAAGGAGGTGAAACCTGAAGTAAGCAACACTGTACTTCTCATGAGTGGGAAGGAACTTCTTGCAGAGGTTAAGAAGAAGGAGGAACAACAATTCATTGTGGTCAGAAAACCTGCAATTGTTTTAACCAGTACAAGGGTAGATGATTTACAAGAAGAGGTTTAGAAACTGTTGGAAGAGTTTGATGACATAGTAGTGGACAAACTACCTCATTTGTTTCCATCGATTAGAAGTGTGAGTCATCATATTGATCTCGTACTTGGAGCCAGTTTACCAAACAAAGAAGCGTACAGATTGACATCGCAGGAGAATGAAGAAGTCAAAAGACAGGTCCAGGATTTAATGGACAAAGGGTTGGTTAGAGAAATCTTGAGTCCATGTGCTATTCCAATAGTGCTCAGTCCAAAGAAAGACAGAGGCTAGAGGATGTGTACTAACTCAAGAGTGATCAACAAGATAACCATCAAGTACAAATTTCCATTGCCAAGGATGGATGATTTGATAGATTGCTTGAGTGGGGCCAAATTGTTTTCAAAAATTGATTTGAAAAGTGGATATCACCAGATTCGTATGAGAGAAGGTGATGAATGGAAGACAACCTTCAAGACTAACGAAGGGTTGTATGAATGGCTTGTCATGCCATTTGGTTTAACAAATGTGCCAAGTACTTTCATGAGGTTGATGAACAAAGTCTTGAAGGATTTCATCAGAAAATTTGTCATTGTGTATCTTGATGACATACCGATTTTCAGTAAAATAGAGGCAGAGCATATGAAACATTTGGCTATAGTGATGCAGAGGCTACAACAAGAGAAGTCGCTGATAAACATGAAGAAATCCTTGTTCAGGAAGACATAGATCATTTATTTGGGTTTTGTTATTTCTATAGATAAATTGAGGATGGATCCAGATAAGGTTGAGGTAATTAAGAATTGGCCATCGCTGAAGAGTATATTTGATGTGAGAAGTTTTCATGGATTGGCTAGTTTCTACCAGAAGTTCATCAGGAAATTCAGTGGAATTTAGTGCACCGATGATGGACACAGTGAAGAAGAGACACAAGTCTTTTCACTGGATAGAAAAGGCTGAGAAAATCTTCAATTTGTTGAAGAAGAAAATCACGGAACAACCAATTTTGGTGTTTCCGGATTTTAAAAAGACATTTCATGTAAAATGTGATGCAAGTAGATTTGCAATAGGGGAAGTCTTGAGCCAAGAATACAGGCCGATAACATACTTCATCGAGAAGCTGAATGAAGTGAAAGTGAAATACTCCACGTATGACTAGGAGTTCTATGTTATTATTCAGGCATTGAATAAATGGAGACATTACTTAATCCCTAAGGAGTTTGTCTTATACAATGACAATCATGCTTTGCAATTTGTGACTCAACAGGAGAAGTTGAATCAAAGACATGTTAAATGGGTTTAATACATGCATAACTTTACTTTTGTAATTAACCATATTTCTGGAACTGCTAACAAAGTTGTTGATGCTTTGAGCAGGAAATGTTTACTTTTGTAGGAGTTCAGGGTCAAAACACTAGGTTTTGATGATCTCAGGGACATGTACGGAGATGATCCAAATTTTAAAGAGGCGTATGAAGTAGCTGAGAATCCAATTCTCAGGGACAGAAACCAATGGACAGAATACATGATCCATGAAGGATTATTGTTTAAGGGTAATCGACTTTGTATTCCAAAATTCTCCATGAGGGAGAATTTGTTGAAGGAGAAACATAGTGGAGGATTGGTCGGGCATTTCGGTCATGATAAGACATTCACAAAGATAAATGAGTCATATTATTGGCTAGGAATGAGAGAAGACATCAAAAGATTCATGGACATATGTAGAATTTGTCAGCATTCAAAAGGAAGGAGGCAAAATGCAGGATTTTATCAACCATTACCCATACCTGACTAGCCATGGGATGCAGTAAGCATGGACTTCATATTGGGCTTGCCAAGAACACAAAGAGGGTTTGATTCAATCTTTGTGGTAGTGGATATATTTTCTAAGATGGCACATTTTATACCATGTCAGAAAACCAGTGATGCAACTCACATTGCGAATCTGTTTTTCAAAGAAGTTATTCGACTTCATGGCTTACCAAGGAGCATAGTTTCAGATCGAGACACCAAGTTCATGGGGTACTTATGGAGAACCTTATGGAAAAATATGGGAACAAACTTTTCATTCAGTTCATATTATCATCCTCGGATGGATGGATAGACAGAAGTTGTGAACAGAAGTTTGGTAGACATGCTGAGGAGCTTGGTGACAGAACACCATAGTCAGTGGGACAATATTCTGCCATGGGAGGAATTTCCTTATAATGATTCAATCAACAGAAGAACAGGGTTGAGTCCATTCCAAATTGTTTATGGGATGCAGCCAAGAGGAGTTTTGGAATTGAGAGATTCAGAACAAAGTGCAGCTAGGAGTGCTAGTGTAGAGGATTTCGTAGAAGTGATGAAGGAACTTCACAGCCAGGTGAAGGAGCAATTGCATAACTCGAGCCAAGAGTATAAGCGTAGAGTAGATCAATACAGGAGACAACTTCAATTTGAGGTTGGTGATTTTATTCTGGCACATCTAAGAAAGGAAAGGTTCTCGAAGGGGACATACAACAAAATGAAGATGAAGAAGATTGGACCATGTAAGGTCTTGAAGAAATTTGGGGCAAATGCTTATGAGATTGAATTGCCCGATGGGATCGGAATTTCCCCGATATTCAACATCTCAGATTTGTACCCTTACAAAGATGAGGAAGAAGAATCAGGTAGTAAACAACTAGAGGTTCAGTGGGATAAATAGATGCCAGTTGCAGAGAAGCCACAGATGGAAAGCATATTGGACAAAAGAGTTAGCAAAAGGACCAGAAGAAAGGAATATTTTGAATACTTGGTCAAGTGGAAGGGACATCTAATTGAATATGCCAGTTGGGAAAATGAAGAAGAGATCCAGAAGCATGGAAAGACTGTGCAAGAGCTCATGGATAGGAGCCCATGAAAATTTTCAAGCGAGGGAGTATAATGCAGGAGCATCGCCAACATCAATCGAGCGTGGGGCAACACCAACGCATTTTGGCACATGATAAATTGTTTGAAATTTTTTTGAAGTGGATATGCCAAACTTAAACGAAACAATTAAGAAAGGGCATACTTCTTGACTGTAATCAAACCTTGAGCATCCTGCTCTCGTCTGAAGGACTAAGAGGCATTTATGCTAATAAATGTAAGTAGGTAGCTTTAAATTCTTAGATTAGACAGTTTTAGGAGCCGGAGGGAAAATAGATATAGACACCCTCACTTGTATCATTGAAACATTAGCAGCATAATAAATCGAGAGAGCATAGAGAAGAAGAAGCAGAGAGCTATGTAGAGTAAACCCCATGTACAAAAGTTCTGAATTAATACAAAGATTTTTAGTTCAAACTCATGGTGTCCATTTGCTTTCTATGTTGTGCATGTTGATTGATATATTCTCATTTACTCTCTATTATGCATTTTATTTGATGCGTGAATGTATGATTTCATATTTAATGTCTGAAATCTGAAGAGAGGGAGAGTAAGGAATGAGTTTCAATTGTTTCTCTGTCTGAGCAAGAGTTTTCCTGCAAGGAGTGTAGTGAAATTGTCCACAAGGTGTGCATTGACAGAAGTCAGAGTCCATCTCCGTAAGCTCAGGAGAGATAACCTTGTTCTCATTCTCGCAGAAGTGTAATTTAGGCACAGGATCCATGCAAGGGGTGCGCAGGCCGAGTGAAGTCTCAGAGGTTGCAAACCTGAGAGAAATTGTTGAAAGATTGTTGTCTCAGGGAGTGCATAGAGTCGAAGTGGTTCAAATACTTGGAAGTATTTGATGAATTGCCACAAGGAGTGCATGCAAGAGTCTTTTTGAAGACTCTAGGTTGTGGTAAAATCTCAGAAAAGATAGTGCCTTGAATTGTCGAAGGAGGTGCAGTGAAGTTGTTTTGTAGCAGGACAAGTTCTGTAAGGGAACACTTTGTTCATTTCACAGGAATTGTCAAGGACGAAATCGACGGTCAGAATTCTCCGTGGAGGATTCACAAAGTCCCGAAAACCATCAGATCTTGTAGAGGAGCAAGGAGGTTTACAGTGAGTGTGTTTTTTTGTTTAAGCTCAGGGGAGAATAGAGCCATAGGATATGAGCCAACAAGGGCCATCAGATTAGTCATGTATTCGCATCTCAAGGTTTCATGGGTTGAAGAGTCAAAACCTTTGCATCAAGACTCGTGAGATTGCGAAAGGCGAAGTATTGAAATAGTGAAGGAATCTGAGCCATTCGCTGGAACAAGGATACATGTTGTGAAATCACCTGTATTGGGGATTCAGACATCGGAGGTCAAGAAGAGAAACCCTTCAACTTTGCGAGTGGAAAAGCTGCGAAGATAATCAGGACCATCCATCTGAGAGTGGACAGGTGGCGTGCTCGCCAACATGGAGGTCAAACCTTTATTGACCATTTCAGGGTTTCATGAATCGAAGAAGTGAGGGCATAGCATCAGGATTCGCAAAGTCACGAATTCTGAAATTCCAAAATAGTAGGAAGTTCCATCATGGGACCCGCATTAGCAACGTGTCAGAAATTTTCCATTTCGGCATATCATAGGATAAGAGGTCGAGGATTTTGTCCCAAAAGTTTTGAAGTCATGAAACCATGAGAAAATCATAACTGTCTGTTAGGAGGAGGATAGGTGGTAGAGATCTAGGGATCTCGTGAACTTGAGGGTTCATCGGGTGAGAGCCAAAGATCAGGTGCTCCAAATCACGAGAGGTGAAATTGCGAGGAGCGAAGGTAGCCATTGGATCCAGGTTACGGAAGGACCATTGTATCTAGAAACCCATCGCTTGTCGCGCGTTTGGGGGTTCGGAGGTTGAAAGGATTTGTTCTCAACTTCACGAGTCACGAAGTGCTGAGAGTCAAGGCATGGAGGAAACACGTGGCAGAACCACAGGTCGGGCCTGGGAAAATAAACAGGCAGATACACATCACGTATTGGGAGGAGTCAACACCCCGTTGACCTCTCGCGTCTCAGGGATTCGCAAGATAAGAGTAGGTGAGCTCGACCCTTCAACTTGTGAAGTCGCGAGTAGCGATAATGAGAGGAGAAAATTCAACGTCGCCTCTCAGGGGTTTGGGAAAGAAAGGTGCCAAGGTTGTACCTTTGAACTCGTGAAGGCGCGAGAGGCGAGAAGTGCTAGCTCTTAGCCTAGCCGGTGGTTGTCAGGGATGATTTTAAGGATGGAAATTTATTTTAAAATGTAGAAACCTTGGCGAATGTTACTAATCCTTCATATGCAAACTATAAATGTTTGGCGATATTTTTGTAAAAATATTCAAATTTCTAAGGATTTTATATAGTTTTTATAAAATTTTGGCGATTTTTAAGGTAAAATAATTTTATGTTATAGAATTTGGACGAATCATTTTTAAAATAGCGAATCTCTTTTTTGGAAAAACCATGGAAAATTAGCCCATGAGCGAAATTTAGCCCCTAAAATCATCCCTGGCGGTCGTGCAAGGAGGGAACTGACGGAAGAAAGGGCTATACCCATTTCATGATCTCGGGTATCGCGGATTTGAGAAGGAAGAGTCGAGATTTATGACTCGTGAACTTGCGAGATTGCGAGTTGTGAAAAGGGCTTGTGGATCGATAAATTGCAGATTCCAGCAGAGAATCGAAGGAACCGCGTTGGCTCAAGGGAGAGTCTGAACGATCCTGAGAGCGGATCTCGGGCTGAGGGCTGATAGGTCTGTGTCAAATGTGCAGTGTATACTGAATGGAATTCCTCAACTGAGTGTAGTACGCATGGAATATGACATTGGACTGCCAATGTTTGTTCGTGTCGCTGGAGTACCATATTGTACAGAACTTCATGGCCAGGGGTTCGAAGGGTTTGATCTCCAGAAACATGGCTCCCTCGGGCAGTTCCCACACGATGAAGGGGATGAGTATGAGAAACTAGATAAAGTGGAACTCATACCCTTGGTCCTGTGCTTGTCTACAGTCAAGCTCTAGCTGATTTATAAGGTATTTCTCCTAGTTCATTTGTATTCCCTCTGCACACTTCCCTGTGAGGTCAACTACAAATTCGGTCACCTGTGTAGGTCTATTTTTTCGGACTAACTTGCATGTGATCAGCTGGAAACCAAAGCGTATTGTTTCATTCTAAATGGAGGATACCTTGTAACCTCGCGTGCCTTTCTCCAGATCTCCATATGTGTCTTTTATTCGTTGAGCGAGAGAACAATCAACGGTCTTTCTAGGGTAAAATTCCTACGAGTCAGGGCCCTACACGCTTAGCCCAGTGATATGATTGGTCAAAATTGGATCCATGGTGATGTGTCAGTCCAACCATAGGTATCATCCATGATAGTAGGACAACAACAGTCGAACACAGGCATTTACATCCTAGTGCCTCCCAAAATGTGGAATCTTCATTACGTTGAGGAGGGTTGACTGCACAAGGTTATGGGTCCATTGTTGCAGTACATTATTGGGGTTCTTTCCTTTTTTAATAGTCAAATACTTGTGTGGGGATAGCATACTATATACCTTGCGATATCCAAGTTTAAAATCATTGAATTTCATCTTGGTGAGATTCTCCTGGTCAGCATGAACTGCGTGCACCCCTTTCGGGAGGTACGCAGTGACTACAACATAGTCAAAGTCTCTGGGTACAAAGTCTCGATTCACTGGTCTGCTTAGTGGTGGGATATATTTAGGCAAGATTATTGGGATCATATTCACAGTGGAGAAGTTGTTTCCTAGCTTAGATCATTTTTCTGAACGTGGTCGGGATGGTCCTTCTCGAATAGTGGAGGGGGAAGTTGGAAGTATGCCAGAGGATGATGCCTATACACCTATAGAAATTCTGTGTTCTAACATGACTCTCTCATCCATTAAATCAATTAGAACTTCTTCAACAATTTTCTCAGCAGCGCTGAGCTCGTTCGACATACAAACTTAGTTCAACTGGCTTGGGTGTAAAAGGAATTAAGAGACAACAACGAATAGTAAGGCAATGATCTTAGGGTAAGTAAATATTAGGGTTCGCGCTCAGATTCTCAGTTATAAAAAAGTATTCTTGGTGCGTAGCACGACAGGTTAAGTAGGAAATCTCAGCAACAGTCTGCTTGCAATGGAGATGGGGCCTTCATTAACTCCGTTCTATCCATTCTAGTGCTATCCAATGGTCTAGTGGTAACCCATAACTGCTTTTTGATCTGTTCGGAGCAGTGGTCGAATGGGTATATTGGTTCCAACGGCTATATTGCTTCGTCATGGAAAAGTATTCTATGCCATTGTTATGATATCTTGGCGAAGCTTCCATTATGCAATTCTTCTTACTGCGAAGTGTCCTCTATAATCTCTTGTAACCTTACAATATTAGTCCTTTTCTTTGTTAACTTCCTAGCCTTCTTCCCAGTGAGTTTCATCTCAGTAATGCTTTTACCATTCTTATGTTTATCTTATGTGGTCATAGTTACTTCGTGTTGTGGAAAATATTTCTTTGGGTTCCTTGATAATACTTCTTCTGTATCAAAAATAGGTAACTCGATCTTTTATGGATCCTCACGTGTTCTCTTAGCTTCGACATTGGAGGTACTAATATTAACTATCTACGATCTTCTCTTCTGTTCTTAAATCAAGTGTGTGATCCTTCTAGTCATAAAGTCTTTTAACTCTTGCTTCTTTTGTTCCAAAACTTTCTCTTCTTCTCTTTGTTTGGCCTGTTCTCTATAAATCTAGGGTTTTCCTATGAGCATGGTAAATGGGGTGCTATATTCAACAAATTTAATGATCTCAAAGTCTTCCTATGTCGAAGATCCATTGACAGTCATAGGTATCCGGGCGAGCCTTCTACATAGGTTTACAAGCTTTCCTCTGAAGAAACTTATTCCTCCTAGGGAAGGGATCATGGCAGGCTTCCCTATAGCTTCCCAAGTTCTTTCTAGCATAATGTTTACTTACGCTTCTTCATCAAGAGTACAGTCAATGTCAAAGTCCCCTATTCTTGCTTCGATTTGTTCCTTTTCTTTGAAGATCTCTGATAGCCTAACATGTTGGTGGTCATTCAAGGTATCTTTCATCTGTAGCAATATATTTTCTGATTCTTTCTGGGTTTCTTCTTTAATCTTGGTCTCTTGATCTCCTTCAGGGTTTTCTTGTTCCATATTCAGCTTCTCAAGCTTAGCAATCATTCTATGGAAATCCAATACTTCACGGTCCATAGCCTTACAACAGAGGAAACTAGGTCTTCTCCCAGGGAATTCTTTAGCAAGATGTCCTGGTCATATGCAACTATAACAAAGGGTTAATCCTCTCATCCATTTAGATGTTCCCCAACTCCTTCTATACTACGCACCAAGATCATGGTGTCTATCCTGCAATTTTTTTTTTCTAGGATCCTACATCCACTTGTTAGTCCATACATTCTTTTGATGCATAGGTATAACATATCTATCACTATACTTTTCAGATATATTCATATCAAGATTTCTTTCATCTATTAATGCCCTAGTTTTGAAGCTAGGACATAATCTATCAAACATAGCTAGATCCATGCTTTAGAAACAATTTTTTTTTCACTTATCTTACTTTTGCAGAGCACAAAGCTTCCAGATCTAAGACTTTTAACTATTCTTACCTTTATCAAGGCATAGAACTTACAGATCTTACCTTTTTCTTCACAGATCTAACTTCTTTTCTTAATATCTAACCTCTCTTTCTTTAGCTCTGACCTATTTTCTTAGCACAAAGATTCACAGGTCAAATAGAACACTGTGCACTAGAGAAATAGATCTACGCATAGATATTATTTCACGCAAAGCTTCCTCATCTTCAGTTCCCAGCAATCATAGTTCCATTCCTGGAAACAGAACCATTTGTTAGCACAGAGGAAGACCCAGGGTTCAACACTCAAGAGTGCATCAACAAAGCCCTAACTACCGGCCCTTTTTGCAACACCTGCGAAGCAGATAAAGTCTCACCCGAGGTAGAGGCAGGGGTGGTTGCAAGACTCAGGTGTTTGCAACCTTAGCTGGGACACATATTTGTGATTATATTTCTTACAATTCACTTAGCATCAGTTATTCCTTAGCA
>WSFP011555552.1:0-11184 GCA_009831015.1 Picea engelmannii
GAAACCTGCTTGTCCTCTAGCTCTAAGGAGTCTCCTCTCAAGCTCTCTAGAGAGCTTCATATGAAGGACTGTAGCATAGAGTTTGGAGAAGGTGTGGCCCACCATGATCGTTCTATAGTTGTTTGGATATGTACTGGGACCCGATTTATGGATCGGGTGAATAGTGTGGTGTGACCAAGCTTATGGAAAACCTATGCAGACAACATGATTCATGGTTAAACAGGTCGACCAAGTAGCAATCTAGGGGATAAAGATCATGCTTGAAGAACTCATCTTGGAATCCTTCCTCATTTGCCGCTTTGCTAGTATTCATCTCTCGAACAACCTCTATGATATCTCGATATGAGAATAAATAGCAAGAAAGGGAGGGGGGAGAGTTGACCTGAATCGGGGTTTGTCCAGGGACATCGTATAGAGTGGAGGTATGGGAGAACATGGAATTTGGATTGAGATCCAATGGGAGGGGGGAGTTGTAGGGAAAGATGGTGCGTTAGAAGTTTTTAGGATTATGGATAAGGGAAGCACGCAAATCATGTCTTCTCTGTGAGGTGAAGAGGCATTCTTGTGGTGGAGGAGGCATCGGTAGGAAGCTTTAAGGCCAGGATAAGAACGACGATCATGGGAGAAGGCATGTCTAAGTTGGCGATGGAGAGCTTTGCAGTGTGTGTCATACCATTGGTTGATGGGGCATGATCCAACTTTTGGGGACAGAGAGGTGGGTAGAGTGACGTGGGGGTAGGTTTTGAGTGCCGCTTCCCAAATAACAGAGGAAAGATATTCATATTTAGCAGATGTAGAGTTGAGAGATCGGAACAAAGATTCAGGAGGGAGCAGTTGGCGGAAGTGGGTGGAAAAGATGTTCAGGTCTCCCTTGTCGAAAAGAATAGTGTTTCGGGGTGGGCCCAAGTGAGGTGGAATTGGGGGAGAGGTCAGCCCGAAGGGAGAAGGAAAGGAGGGAATGATCGATTAATGGGATGGGGGTTATTGAGAAGTGGCGCACCCAAGGAAGTAGGTTTAGGCTAGTCATGACATAGTCAACTACACTAGCTTCTCTGCTGTGTGGGAAGCATGTGAAGTGACTGGAACCCGAGAAACATGGGAGGCCGTTCGGTATTAACAGCTCGTGAGATCCCCCCAGTTGTAAAAGGTGCCTGCCATATGTTGTAATGGGCCCTAAAGCGTCATCTTACAATCTATGGAGTCCCACTGTCTCAGGATCCATCTCTTGAGTACAAAAAGCATCTCCAGACAGATCATGAAGAGTAATGTGGAGAGCTCTGTTGTGGGTGTTGAAGATACCTAGGAGGATGACAACCCCAGTTGCTAAATACTAAGTGATGTTGGTATATAAGTCTGGATAGGGGTCTCCGTTGGGGTCATTATGGGTGGCAAAAGGTGACGAGGTTGGCAGGAAATAACAAACAATGATGTAGATGTCTCTAGATAGGGAGGATACACAACTGACCTGAATCCACATAAATCTGGCCAACTCATCTGAGGCCACCATAGAAACTCTGCTTCGAAGGGAGTCCTTAATTAGACAAGCTACTCCACCAGAACCTCTAACACCACAAGAGCACCTTGTGTCAAAGGGCAGTGAAGAAGGGCACCCATTTTTTTGCAGGTTTATATTGAAGATGCCTTCTAAACCCTTGCTTGAGGGTAAGACAAGTGATTTTCATCACAACCAAGGGGAATGGTTGTTGGTGCATATAGATCAACGTTTGGAAACGCATATGGTGGTCTGTGAAGGTAGTTTATGGCTTGACTTGATGATGGGCTGCCATATTCACAGGCTAGTGGTGATGACTATATTGACCTTATCCAACGTTGGATAGAGCAAGGATGTAGTGGCACACGCCAATCATGGTGTGAATTCGATGTTTACTTACATCTTCAAACACAAGCGAAGATCTTATGTTATTGATGAGATGATACAATGGTTGCATTGGCTCTATGTTTTACTTAGCACGTACATCTTCCTTTGGTAGAGTAGGGTAGGAAGAATAAGCTTGATTTTCATGACCAATAGATTTAATTTATGTTTAGGTTAGCGTTTTGGGCTCATGCCTTCATTTGTAGCATTGTTGAAAAAGTCGGCATTGACAAAAAATCGGCGAGAGTCCGATCCGAAAAACATCATTTCGGAAAAAATCGGAAAAAGTTAGCAAAAAATCAGAAAACCACGACAAACATTTCAAAACTACAAGATATATTCATTTTTTTCAAAATTTTAAAACATACAAAGCAACAACAACATCAAATAAACACATTGGCACATAAATATGGAGAAATCATTGATCAATATGATGTAGTGGATGTCAAATAAAAAATTATACATCAAAGTCAATATTGAATCCTGAAGGGCTAGAAGTTAGAACCAATACAAAAGGACATCACATATATAATTATAATGTATCTCATCATCATGAGGTAGATGTACAATTACAAATGAAACAAAACTAGCAACTAGCTATCTAATATCAATGCCCTCTCCCCCTTTTACGGGAAAAGATAATGGGTTGTTTGTCAGGTTTGCCCCTGACAGTAGAAGGTATCGAGTCTGACAGTGGACGGCAACTGGTGTGTGTAGAAGTAGGTGTATCGATAAGTGTAGAAGGTGGTGCTGATGCTAACACATCACCCTCTATGATGTCTTCAAGCTGCTGTTCCTCCTCCCGCTCCTCGTCATCCTCCTCCCCCTCCCCTTGTTGCTCCTCCAGGTCCCGCTGTTGTTCGAGTTCCTCCTCTAACCATCCAGGTGCCTCCTCCATGATAGGCATCTTAGCCTCCACCCTCCACTTAGACAATACATCAATATTGTCCAAGGAAATGGCATCCACATCCGGTGTTCTATCCATTTGCTTCAACCATAGTCAGAGATTGCAATGGACATACACCAAGTCATTGAGACGTGAGAACTCCAACCTGTAAGAGGGTCAAAAAATTTAATGAGTTTTAACTTTTGAGGGTCATAGACTCATAAATGAGAATAAATGTAATTGCTTCGTTGAAATTCTAAGTTCTAACTTGGTGCGTTTCTTTGAGTGTATTTTTTCAAATACACTCCAATTGCGCTCACATCCCGAAGAGGTACAGGTTTGACTCAGGATTTGGATTGCAAATCTTTGTAAATTTGGTGCCCTTGCACCATAGTTTCGCCACCAAACATCTACAACAAATAAGAAAGAAAGAGAACATAAAGAGAACATAATTAAACTTTAAACACATAATTTAATTTTAAAGGGAGTTATTTAGTGTAAATATATGAAATGAAATAAAATGAATGATGGAGACTTGCGGCCCGCAATTTTTCTGCGGTCTGCTTTTATGTGAAGAGCTTCCCTGCGGTCATATGGACCCTCTGTTCAGCCCAGCGTGAAGGGTCTTAGATTAATGGTAGCAGTCTTTCGGGAATCCCGTGCAGATTTGACTGTAGGGTTCGATAGTTGGTATTCGACGCGGTCAGAAGGCGAGCAACTATCCGTGTCTTCTCCTACTGAGGCGTAGACCCCCCACAATGGCTAGCTACGATGGCGTGGTAGATTATTCGCTCGAGCCAGGTGAATTGCTGCCATGGATGGCAACCATTGGTAGTCCCATTCATCCCCTAACGGTCCAACTGGAAGGGGAAATACCACCGGTTTCGCATGGGGATTTCTTTTAGCTCTAAGAGGTCTCCGGTTTTTTACCATGGGCAAGATTCATAAGCCTTTTCCTGGCTCGGCGGAACTGGGGGTTCAGGGGTAGCTTCGACGCAGACTAGCCCCACCTTATCTCTTCCTGGCTCAACGGACTGGTGTTGCTCTTATTCACAACCATCCGAAGCCCCTTTCTCTCCCATACAATGCGGTTTTTCTCCCGCTTTGACTTCGACAAACCTTTCCTGGTCGTTTTGAGACCCTACTGTGCCAGTGTGCTCTCCTTCCCCTTCGAGAGAATAAGGGATTTTCCAGACGACTATTCCAGGCATTGGAACAACTGCTTCTACTTTAGGTCCTGAAGACTGGGCTTCTTTGGATCAAGGTGCGGTGCCGGACCTGTTCTACCCATATTAGGAGCAAGCATATTTCTCGGAATGGCCAACAACATTAGTGGAGGGGTTTGTCACAACAAATTTATGACCATTCAAATTCTAGTGAATGGGGCACAGTCTTCGGTGGGGAGTCTGGAATCAACACACGAATACCTCAGATCTGAGGTCACATGGGAGCTTTGGAGTCATGGCATAGGAAACAAAATAAGTGCGTCGGATCTTCCTAGACAAATCTTGATTTTACTCTCAGTGATGATCTAACCCTCTCCGGAGTGGCAGAAATGGCAGACAAAACCTTAGTCGGGAAAGCCTATGGTCGTCAATTTAGCGAGAAGACACTAAAAGCTTGGGCTGCGGCAAATGGGATGCGATCTACAATCCTCCTCCCAAAATCAGTGGCTTGTCCAGAGGTTGGTTCTTGCTTGTCTTTTCAGAAAAATCTCAGGCTTCGAAGGTTCTTCAAAAAAGTTGGTTCATCGACTCTTCTTCGATCCTTTTGAAGCTTTCGAACCCCACCTTCGACACTGCAAGCGAAATATTGGATTCCATACCCATCTGGGTATGGCTGCCGGGTCTTTCCCCTCATCTTTGGAATGAAAAATGCTTTCAAGCTATTGGGAATCACTTGGGGGAATTTCTAGTTGCAGATATGGATTTCATTGATTCTGGGGAGATGTCGGTAGCAAGGATTCTAGTGTTATTAAACATCAGAGAAGGGCTAAAGGAATTTCTTAATTTGACATATTTGGGAAGGACTAGAGTTCAAATCCTAGATTATGAAGGAGTACCTTTCCATTGCAGGAGGTGCCATGAGTATGGACACATTGTTAAGGACTGTAAATCCACTATGAAGGAGCGCAAAAATACTCAGTCTACTTCAAAGATCAGAGTGGACGAAGGGCTTTCGACCACTTTGGGCGCCAACACTCCCTCTTCGGGCTCATCCATAGGGGGCACTACTCCATGTGACCCAACAACGTCGCGGATAGTGGAAGCGGGAGGCACCGACTACACAAGAAGGTGACTCTTTGGCGTTAGTCCCAGCTGGGCGAGATGTGCCGACATCAAAGTCCTGTTCGGAGGCCATTCCTCAGTTTTTGATTGGCAACCTTTTGGGTATGCATCTTCTAATTCCTGTTCAGTGAATGGGTTTTTTAAAGATTTCAGTTTTACTTGTTTGGATGGTGGCTGTTCCCTCTAGTTTCTTCCCTCCTCTTTCCTTTCGGCCTTAATCCCTTCCCTCAGGCCACCGATTTTGCCTTCCCAGTCTTTGCCCAACACTGATTTTAATCCCATGCTTGGACCCCCATTTTCCCAGCCACCTAAGGATTCATCCTCCGAGGAGTCTAAGGACTCAATCATTCGTTATCAACTCCGCAACAAAACAGTCTCTATTCCCAACTCAGATCACAGAGGTTTGGCTCCGAATCCGAAGATTCAGAAAACAAAAAAGGGATGAGGTAGAAACTCCCATCTCTTCAAGGCTCAATCTAGAGCACTAGTCGACATTGCTTCCGAACGACAAAAGTCAATCGTTGGGGCGCTTGGAGCAGCGAAAACCCTGATAGGGGTTCCCCCATGAAACTCCTTACCTTCAATTGCAGAGGTTTGGTGAGTTCCCTAAAAAAATCCGCACTAAAGAGGTTGGTTTCGGCAAACCAACCGGATTTTGTACTTTTACAAGAAACTCTAGAAGACAAAGAATCGGCTACCAAGCTACTTTCCGCCCTCTTCCCAGGCTGGTCTTTTGTGGGTCTGGATGCCAGAGGTAGATCGGGGGGTTTAGTCGTTGGATGGAGAGCTCGAAGATCCAAACTTTTAAACTCTTAGGCTTTCGACTTAGTCTTAGGGGAGATTTTCTGGTGGAAGGGATCGGAAAGGAGCTCAAAATAATTAATGTATATGAGCCTCCTACAGACCGAAGTACCTTTTGGGCAAACCTTCTTGGTAAAGATTTGTTGAAGAATGACCTACTAATTCTAGGGGGAGATCTAAATTTCTCCTTGGGGGAAGCTGAAAGTTGGGGCCCCTCAGCCAACCCAGACAACCAAGTAGGTTTCTTTAGTCACCTCCTAGCCTCTAATGGACTTATTGATATAGTCCCCTTAAAACTGTTACCCACTTGGAGGAATATGAGGGTAAGGGAGGCTCGTATTGCAAAAGGGTTGGATCGGTTTTTGATCTCTGAACCTTTAGCGATGCTTCCTTTACAATTTCGTCAATGGATTGGTAGTCGAGGCGAATCAGATCATTCACCAGTTTGGTTTGAAATGGAAGGAGGCCCTCAAAAGTCAGCAGTGGTCAAGTCAAATTGGACTAACATAAGGGATATAGAAGTCACTCCGACAGGTATCCAATTTGCGTCAAATCTTAAAAGAATAAAAAAAATGGTTATCCCTTGGGCAAAAGCAAAATAGAAAGCAGAGGAACATGAGCTCCAAAGCATCGAGGATCAGTTGAAGCTTATACAAGAAGATTCAGAGGCAGGGTTCTTGACAGATTTAGCTCGTGATAATTTGAAAAGCCTGGAAGCAAGGCGTAGATTACTGCTAGCGGAACAAGAGGAAACGTGGAGACTAAAAAGCAGAGCTATACAGTTAGAAAACGAAGATGAAAATACAAAATTTTTTCAAGCCTATGCAAAAGGGAGGAAAACTGAAAACACCACATGGAGTTTAAAGGACCAGGAAGGCAGATCCATTACTTCCTTTGAAGGTCTAGCAAATTTGGGAAAAAACCACTTTCAGTCTTTATTCAAAGCGGTCAGGAATGTAAATATCGCAGAAATCATAAAGGTGGCTTTATATCTCCCAAGCTTTGTGAATGAACAGGGGAATCAATATTTATTTGTTGAAGTCACAGAAGAGGAGGTTAAAGAAACTCTACAAAGCTTCCAGAAGGACAAAAGCCCTGGTCCAGATGGATGGACAATAGAATTCTTCAGGGGGTTTCTTGATCTGATTGGGATAGATCTATTAAAAGTTATTGAGGAATCTCGTATCAATGGTAGAATCGATGGACCCTTCAATACTACTTTTATCGCCCTCATTCCTAAGGTAAATGATCCACAAACATTTGATGACTTCAGGCCAATCTCTTTATGTAATTGTATCTACAAAATTATTGCCAAAATCATTGCTCGTCGACTAAAGACTTTTCTATCGGAGGCCATTTCCAAAGAATAGTTTGGGTTTTTAGAAGGGCGACAGATACATGAGGCAATAGGGGTAGCTCAAGAAGGCCTACATAGTCTAAAGACTACAAGATCAAAAGGAACAATCCAAAAGATTGATCTCTCAAAAGCCTATGATAGAGTGAACTGGGCATATATCCGTCGTCTCCTTACCCACATCAGCTTTCAAGTCCCATTTATAAAATGGGTGATGGCTTGCACTTCCTCGGTCTCCTTTGCAGTTCTCTTCAATGGGGCAGCCTCCCCGTTTTCACTTCAGAAAGAGGTCTACGTCAAGGCTGTCCCTTGTCCCCTTTACTTTTCCTTCTGGTAGCCGAAGGATCGAGTAAAGCTATAGATTCAGCAGCCAGGGCAGGAAATTTTCAAGGAATACTTGCTGCACCAGGGATGAGGATCTCTTATTTGTGGATGATGTTCTTATTTTTTGTAATGGGCGAGTTGGAGATGCAGAAACTGTGGATGACATTCTATCGCTGTTTCGACTGGCCACAAGGATGATAATAAATGATCAAAAATCAACCATCACTACCTCTGAATTGGATGGAGTGGAAATGACAGTTTATCAGAGATTTTTTTCCTTCAATCTTCAAGACATTTCAATTAAAACTGAATAAAATATTTGGGCTTTCAGTTAAAACCGAACAGTTACAGGAAAGAAAATTGGAAATGGTTGACAACTAAATTAGAGAAAAGATTAAATGGATGGAGCTTTAGATGGTTATCTAGAGCAGGTAGACTCACTCTGACCAAATCCGTTTTGAAAGCCATACCGGTTTATTGGATGTTGCTAGCATGGATCCCAAAAGGGGTGTTAGAAAAAATCAGAAGGATCTGTGCTCGCTTCATTTGGTTTGGGACTGGAGATAAGTATACTCAGCCATGGGCAAAGTGGGATAATATAGCATTGCCAAAAACTTTAGGAGATTGGGGGCTCAAAAACATCTTCTTGTTTTCCAAAGCCCTTGTAGCAAAAGCTTGCTGGAGGCTCATTTCAACATCCAATTTGTGGTCTCTTGTAGTCTCACAAAAATATATTTCCCCATCTTCAATTGAAGATTGGATCAGAAACCCAAACAAATCTGCAACAAATGGTTCGATTATTTGGAAAGCGATGATCTCCTCGTTCTCAGTGGTCGGAGATAGTCTTGCATGGAGGGTGGGGTGGGTAAAGGAAATCATCTTCGCATTGGAGCCGATCCATGACCAAGATGTGGGAATTCTCATATTCTTCCGGAAGACCTAATTGAACAGCTTCACATGCAAGGTATCTTCTACCTCTCTCAGCTAGCTGAACCTCTTACAACAAATTTATGGAATCAAGGTTGGAAAAATGCTACTTTGCTAGGATTAAACGGGATTCATGCAGATCTGTTGAGAAACTATATTTTAGCAGTCAGAAGAGGACATAATAGATTCACAGATAGGGAAGATGAGTTAGTGTGGCAGAAAGATCCCATAGGCTTCTATTCTCCAAAAGCAAGTTACATAGCTCTGAATATAGACCCCTTACAACAAAATCCCAAATGGTGGTGGAAGGGCCTTTGGAAGATGAAATGCCCTCAAAAAGCCAAAATCTTTATGTGGGCAGCTTTGAACAACTGTATTCCAACTTGGGAAGTCCTGATTAAGCGACAGATCAAAGGACCAGGGTGAATTCACCTTCCATATCCTCCTCACATGTCCGTTCACCATGAAAGTATGGACAAAAACGTTAAATAGTCTCAGGTAGATGTGCATATGGAATGGAGATTCTTTGGAGCTGGCTTGGAAGATCTGGACATGTGACCCAAGAAATAAGGAGATTAAAGCTCTCCCACTCCTAATAAGCTGGGGAATATGGCTAGCAAGGAACGCAGGTATTTTTAAGGAAAAAACTTCAATTCTAGAAGTAATCGTAGCACAAAGCCTTTCAATCCTATCCCATTTTCCCCAGTCCAAAGAGGCACCAGCGTTACGGGTAAGGAAACAAGAGTCTATAGACTCTTCAAGACCTTGGGCATTTTTCGATGGAGCCTCTCAGAACTCTATTTGTGGAGGAGGAGTTGTTCTACACTTATCAGACAATCATAGTTTTCACTTAAAAATGGGATTGGGAAGGGGGACAAACAACTATGCTGAACTCATGGCGTTGAAGCTTTTACTTCTTTTCACCAGAGAAAAAGGAATACAACAAATTCAAATATTTGGGGACTCTATGAATGTCATTAATTGGATAAGAAAACATCAAACCTGTCACAACATTTTTCTTTGTCCTATTTTGGAGGAAATCTTTAGGCTATTGGACACTTTTGATACCGTGGTTATCTCTCATGTATACAGGGACAGGAACATGGTAGCAGATTCATTGTCCAAAGAGGGATTGCAGCTCTCTCAGGGACAATGGCACTTTACTGAAACAAAAGGGAAAGACACAAATGCTTATTATCATAGGCCCTTTATAGAAGATCAAGGGCACTTGCAGGATCGAAGACTTTTTGACACACAAAAATCCTCTTGAAAGAAGTTTAGATCATCGCTACTTCTCACTATTCCGGCCTCTTTATGGATACTTTTCTCCTTTTTTTCTGCACAACATTTTGGACATAAAAATTATTTTACATTAGCACTACTGTGGTTGGACATTATGAACAGATTTTGGATATCAACAGAGGGTAGACAAAAACCACAAAGGTTGTGGTCTTATTTTTGTATATAAAGGACTCATATTGAAGATAGTATCTGTACACCTTGTTCTGAGTGTGATTTTGTAACTTACAATGGTAGTCACGACAAAGCAGGCTTTTAACAACCCAATACTCTCCAGGTTCTTACACACACTTTTGGTGTGTTGTGCTCCGGAAGCACCTACGAAATGTAATTTTGTCCCTTACAAGGAATAAAATTACGCTTTTTTCTGAGGAAAAAAAAATGGAATTTTAAAAATATAAAGTTCTAAGTTGAACTATCTTCTAAATTCTAATGACTTTCGTGGCATCAAAATGGTCCTTGCAACATCATCTTTAAAGCCAAATTGTTCGGTACCATTCCGATACATCTCTATCTCGTGATTAATTTCGATGCGAAACGCGACATCAGGTACCATCTTTTGAAGACAAGTATGGAGCCCTTCCATCACCTTGCCATCAAAACCAAAGTTACATTTGTAGGAAAATGCGGGGTTGAGGAAAATTGCTGCTGTATGAATGGGTCGATGGAGCATCTTGGTCCATCGAGTATCAATCAAATCCCATAATAATGTCTGTCTACGAAACCCGTGGCTACCCCTGTCCACATAATAAGCCTGGATAGCTTCTTTGGCCCTATCCGTGGCCTCATACAAATAGCCCATTGCGGGCTTATCTCTATCAATCAATCTCAAAACCTTTACCAAAGGTTCACTCACCGAGCACACTTCTACCACTCCTTCCTAGAAGGAGTCGTTGTACACCAATCTGGCAATGGCTTTCCCATCCTCTCTTCTGCTATATGTAGAATCCCGCGACTCATCACAAATAAACATTTGCTTCAACTCAAACTGACATTGAAGCAAAGACTGAAGAGTAAGGAAGTTGGTGGCAAAACGAGTGATTGCAGGACGCTGCAACTCCCTGTTTTGGTGTGTCTCCTCATGAGGCTAAGAATGAAAGTATGGTTATATATGAACTTGGGGATGCTACTAGCCTGATCAATCACCTCCTTGATGAAGGAGGTTAACCCCATATCCTCGAGCATCAAATCAATACAGTGTGTAGTGCATGGAGTCCAGAATAATGAACGATACCTCTCCATAAGCAACCTACTAGTAGCTACATAATTAGTTGCATTATCTATTATGATTTGCACCACATTATGCAAACCGATCTCCTGGAGGAATGCATCCATCAACTCACACAACAATGCTGTATCTTTCACATGTGTCGATGCATCCACTGATTTGATAAACATGGTACCTCTAGGACAATGTACCAAGAAATTG
>ML906371.1:0-11184 GCA_009831015.1 Picea engelmannii
GATTAATATTTACAAGCTGAGGAATGGACTAGGCCAACTCACAAATGCAATCTAGGGTGGCAATTTCTGCTATAACAGATGCCCCCTAATGTATGAGTTCAAAAGAAAAATTGATGGCTGAAATAAATTATAACTCTGAGAGGCAAGGATGCATTGAAGTAAGTTCAAATGAAAATACCTAGACAACTGATCCAAGAACAAAACCTACGACATAAATAAAGTAAGAGTATTATCTTCCCAAGTTCGGCATATCCATTCTTAGGAGTGATAGAAGAATGGTTTCCAAATCAAGTACATTGTAGATCGATGAGTAATAAAATATAACTGATGTCCATGGACACGAAAACTATACACGGTGGATCCATGTGATATATATGAGCAACAATCATGGCCATGAGAAAATACATAGTGGATCGATGCAAATGTAGATCATAACAACAAATGGATACATAATGGAGATATGTCTTAGAATCAAATCAGAGGATATCTGGAGCAAATGAAGTGAACAAATGGATCCTATACAAATATCGTTGTCACTAAGGGTGGTACAATCAATACATGTCAGGTAGGAGCACAATGTGATGCTTGTACTTCACCCAAGGTCTTTAAAACAACCCATTGTGGTATGAGTCTACACTATGCATACAATTGTGTTGAATTCGAACATAGTTAGACATCATTTGATTACCATTCATTGATGTATATCATTAACAAATGCAAGAAAACCCACCAATGATGATAATGGGTGTCAAGGTACCTAGTACAATATAACAAATGTGAATAGAGGATATGATGTCGAACACTTGATAGAATCTACTGATTAGAGGACATTGATGTATTCCCATTGTCAATAGCGAGGGAACCTGCCACTGATGATTGCAAGGCCCAAGGTACTACAAATGACTCTATATCCCTGTCCCATAACAAGATGTGTTGAAGTCGATAGGAAGATATCCACTGGAAGGAGTGAATTAAGGAATCCCCAATCATCCAACACGAGGAGTAGTAGAAGGCCAAAGATTTGGAAGAACTCGAATGAAATATTGTAAGAACCACACTGAGGTACGACTCTGGCATGCACCAGATGGAATAGCGCATGAAAAATACTCTCTGAATAGTAGGCAATAATCAAGACTACTAACAAAGACAAGGAATCCACCAATGGGGTCAAATGGAAACCAAGGTACCGCATGAATCCCTATGCGTGATAATGGTTTTTGACATCGAACACAAGGGAAACTGCTTAGTCCGCGACCAATGATGGTTTCTCATCTATTGAGTACAAGGTCACTTATCAATGATGTAAATAGGCCCATAGTGAAACTCTAGGTCATACTATTAGAGAAATGAGTCATAATATATAAGAGCATACCCGCCAACAAGAAGTCAATGAGGACCTTCTATACTAGCACGAGTGAGATACAAAGATACTTGTGAAACTGAAAAGTACTTGAATAACATGGGAAGGTCGAATAAAAAAGTCAAGGATTTCTACAGAATGGTCGGCTCAGGATAAGACTTCCCTTGAACAAAATCATGCCACATTATGTGAATAAGGCAACATGGGCTTTAGGAATTGACATAAGTTTGTTGTGCAGGAGGCATAAACGAACTCTCCATAGTAACTGGAAGAGTAACCAGTCGAAGGAGTACCAACTCTATGTAATGGGCATAATGTCCTATGGCTATACTAAACCCAAAAATATTGAGACACTGACTCAAATATTTGCTTTGTTCAAGGGCGATAGGACTACTTCCAAACAAAGAGATAGACACTTCCCCCCTCTTTTTTTGTTTAATTTTATTTTTTGTCTTTTTCATATTATAAAGCCTGAAAAGGAATAAAATAATGTTATAGTACAATGGAGGAAACGAGTGTCGTGGGAAAGAAAACTAGTTCCAGAGCGCAAAGAACATACCTATTCTCAATGCCATGAAGCATGTGCAAGATAGGAACACTCAGGGAAATGTCTCCTCCAGGGGTAAAAGGTATCAAGTCACAAAGGCATAATATTGCAAGGCTAGCATCTGATCGAGAATGCATTTACAAGTGGCTATAGAACAACAAGTTGAAGTCATCATTAGGCCCAAAAAGTGCAAGCGGTTGATATGAAATGCAAGTACAACTCAACGCATAAATGAGGGAGCCCCATGGGTTATTTTCCATAACAAATATTGAGAAGAAGTAATGAAGGCTTCAATGCAAAGTCATGGTGGAACTAAACAAGACTCTCAAGCCTAATAGGAAAATTGCAACATGGGTGCCAAAATGCAAAGGGGTTCTAACTAAGACACCCATGGAAGATAGGCTTTACCATCAATAAAACAATATTTCAAAAATAAGTTAGATGGGTTCATATTGCAAGTTGATGGGGTCGACCCTAGGGAAAAGAGAAAATCATAACTAAAAATGCAAAATGCAAAATGCAAGGTGGGTGAGACCTATTCAAATATGCCAGTTGTATGAAAATATTACCTACCCAAAGTCTTGAAAAGACTCGATCAAATGGAAAAACGGCCAAAAACTACCCTAAGTATACTTCCAAAACACTACAAGACCCATTAAATATTAGTCCAATTAATAAAAAAATGACAAAACTATAGTAATTGGGTCAAAAAAATGACATTAAATAGTAAGAAACTCACCATTTTACCATGTTATTCTCAAAATTTTCCAAAATTGACCTTGTTGGTAAAAACCCTTTCAACTTCCAATGAAGATTTTGGGAGCTCGAAGCAACGAAATCACTCGCCACTTGGACCAAGTAAGTTTCATACCATGTTGTAGATTTTCATCCATCTAATTTTCAAATTGTATGAGAAATTAAGGAGCATGCTTATCTTTTTCTCCCATGCTCTATGTGTACATGGTTCACCTTGGGATGAATTGCATATACATGATATTCAACCTAAAATGAATCGCATATATATGTGACTGTTCTAACTGTGAATATCGTACAAGTTTGCAAAAATGGAAAAAATAAAAATGCTTACTCCCTTCTTCTTCACATTTCACAGGATGTATGTCCAGTGGAGAGAACATGAACATGAGGTCGTCAATAATTTTGTGGTGGAATATGCTAATGCTATTGAATCCCCTTGTCGATGTGGCATGTATAATTTTTTCCAAACAAGTAACAAGCAAGCACAAAGACAATTACTAAACTTTCTCATATACTACTGACATCCATATGTAGAGGCCTTTATGCTTGATGGGAAACCATTAAATATCACAGTGGAGGATAATTATTTCATTACAGGCCTCTCATGAAGAGGAGAGGTAGTGAACTTGAGAACCCAAGGAGGTGGTGGATTAACCATATAATATTATATAGCCACATATTGTGAAGCCGACACCGTCGAGGTGGGTTCACAAGTACCCATCAAACACATAGAGAACTTAAGCCTTAAAAGCATCATGTATACCATGAATCATATTGTAGGATTGACATCTTTACACCAGGAATCACGATCTCAGATGAAATATGCCATTGATTTTCTGAAACCGATAGTGTTTGATTGGAGTACTACTATGCTCAAATGTATGAAGACACAAGTGACAAACTGCAAGTTACGAAAGAACAAAAAAATTAGGTTCGAGAGTCTTTTTTGTGCCTTTTTATTTAAGAGGGTATCAAGAATAAGCCCAAGGATGTATGTGAGAGAACACCAAAGAACATGGAGAACATTAATCCGATGGATAGAGCTATTGATGTGCCTAGCAGGGGGAGGAGTGTCCAACCCCTTCAGTGATGAATTATTTGAATGGTGAGAATGATAGATACCCGCCATCGAAGACTACCCATATGTCAGGATTGAATTCTCCCAGGACCCAGATATGGTCGTACCTCCTGAATCAACTCTTGGGGAGATATGTAAACTCTTTATCTTTTTTAAGTTTTTAAGTTTTGTTTTTTAAACAAATTGTATATAAATTTTAAAACAAGAAATTAACATGTCTTTTTGGCGAGATCCATGTTACTAAAATGCACCCTCTAGATGTGCAAATATAGCACCTGTGAGACCCGTTGAATTTCCATGGAACATGCACCAGGGAAGAGGTTAAGCTCAAGCTAGTTATGATGCATCTGGGACACTTCATAACGTGGAAAGGAACATGGATGCCTTGACACATTTTGTCCCTATAGTAGTCATAGATGATTTACTAGTGGGGATGCAACATCACATAGTTGGTGTACCCCAAACGTGGGTCCACCTTTTCCGGTGTTTGGAAAATGTCATACCTTTTTATGATAGATCTCACAGGCCTCAGGCCTAGACCTTGTATATTCCAAGGGAACAATTTTGTATCTATAAACATTTGGGGCTACAATCCTAGAATTTGAATTGTGGACCTCATTATATTTATACATATATACAAATTTTGCCTTGCGTTATTACAACAAAGTTGCAAATTATGGATATTTACATGTGTAAATGATGTGTACTTGTGTTATTGATGGGACAAATTCTAGTCTAGAATATAGTTAACATATGCATTAGTTACTAGATTATATTGTCTAGGAACATGTACATAAGTAATGTAAACAAATAATTGTTCTAGAAGACATACTTTAAGGAAGTGAAAAAGAAACACCAGATCACATATACGTTAGAGACCATTCAATTATGACACTACCAACTAAGAGTCCAAATAGACCTGAAGACATTGAATGCCATGTAACATAGCATCTCGCAAAATCTCAATAAAAACACTATACTCAACTACATTATTGGTAGTTTCTCCAAGACAAACACCTCGAGAGGAAACTAGTTGGTTTGTGGGTGAATAAATCACCTAGGTAGTGGAAGCAAGATTTCAAGTGTGGTGATTGGAATCATATGCAAACTCGATATAGATCGATGACCCCCCTTGACATCTACCACACAATAGAAGCACAATGATTAATAATGCAGGAAAAACAAAAAATAAATCTATACAAAGCTATATATAAGATATAAACAATAATTACAAAAAGAATTATCACTTGAGCAAGGAAGCTCAAGCATAGTACTTCTTAAGATAGAGCCCGTTTTTGGGCTCTAACAACACATTTCCCACATAATATTCCAACTGATAGGCTCGTTTATTCAACACATGCCGCACAACATACGGGTTGTGCACATAGGGTGGAACTTTCCTACCCCTAAGGAATCCTTTTCCTGGTCATAGACCAAAACAAGGTCCCCTTTGGATAAAACCCTCAGAAAAATGCATTTGTCATAGTGAGTCTTGACACACTTCTTATGTTCCCAATTTTCTATAGAATCATCTCAACATTGTTCATCAATATGTTCTAAGTAAACAAGGATCTCTTCAAATTCAGTCGTGTCAGGAAGGAGCTCAATACCAATCTTAAGTGAAGGGACTTCACATTCAATAGGAAAAACTGCTTCTACCCCATGAATGAGTTGAAAAGGAGAGAAGCCTGTTACATTTTTTAACCGAGGTTCGGTAGGCCCACAATTTTAGATATAACATTAAGCACCAATTTGATTTGTTAATAACTTCAACCTGACCATTTTCCTAAGGATAGTAAGGAGATGAATGCTCCTTCCTAAAACCTAGTTTTGATGCTAAATCTAACATCATGCAGTTCTAAAAGTGACTTCCATGGTCAGTGACAATCTCTTTTGGAACCCCAAAGCTACCTATAACTTGGTTAAACATGAAAAGTGTTGCGGTTTCACCATCATTAGCAAACATCGACATGGCCTCTACCCACTTCATAAAATAATCAACAAACACTATAATATATCGATGCCGCCTAGCTGAAAATGGGTGGCATGGCATAAAATCAACCCCCAACTTGGTGAAGGGGCTGACAATAATATCATGAAACATAGGAGCAGGACGTTCACACAAATTTTTAGAAAAGATTTGGCAAGGGTGACATTTCTCAAATTCTTCAATGTGATCCTTAAATATTGTTGGCCAAAAGTATGATCCAGGTGGATATCGGTGGCCACCCACCTTTTCCAACTAGATCAAAACAGTTTTCTGGCAATTTACTATTTTTAGTAGGTTTTAACTTCCGGGGCCATTTTGAGGGCCTAAATGAAGGTTTTTCAGGATCGACCCAACTCAAATATAGTTGAAGGCATGACTAAGGTGCCAAAATGAATCTCCTCGATGATACCTTTCCAACGGGCTATCATACGCCTAAAACGAAGATCGCATGCAAAAGTTACGACCCCGAGAAGTTGATGCACCAACTTACCCAAACGAGGCCCACATGACTTTTGGCGCTTCATCTCCTAGGGTTAGGTTTTTGGATGTCGAGGGTTTTTGGAATTCCTTTTTATTGTAAAAAGGCCTTCAGAGCCTCATTGTAATCATCTTCTGGCGAATGCGAGTAGCCGTCACATCTCTTCTCAGAGATAAGCTGCCACCATTCTAGCGAGGCTTTCACTCTGTATTTTTACAGTCTCTGCACATTTATTTCATTAATAGAAATCGTGTATTACTATATATCTGTGTTTATGGTTGCATCTCTGATATATTTTTGTTATATTATTGGATATACGCGATATCTCTGTGCACTTCTTTACTATATCTCCGCTCTCATTTTGTGTCGAAAATAATCCGGATCAAAGTATCTGGCAGACAAAATATTTTGGGATATTTCCAACCCAGATAGATGAACACCACATGCTCCATTATGGAAATCATTCAAAACCAACTATGCTTCCTCATGAGTGAGGTAGCGATGGATAATTGAATCTACCCCTCGATGATACAAAGTGTCGCCAATAATGAGATAATTCTTCGCCAGGTGGAAAATCCGTCGTCGCTCATCTCGTAAAAAATGTGAAGGAAACTTCAAAGTCTAGAGATATATGATAATATCTTCATACCAAGGATCGAACGAAGAGATGAGGAATACATGCTCGTCTGGAAACAATTTGATAAATGTGTTATCCTCATTCTTTGTTGGAAATTCTGACATATGTTCAGTGAAGGCTAAAGTATTTTTGGATTTGGCAGAAGCAAAGTCCAAATTGAATTCCTGAAGTACAACAATCCACTTGTTGTATTTCCTGCAAATTATTCACTGAGTCAAAATGTATTGAAAAGGATTAATGACAACGACAACAATATTCTTGCATAGTAAAATTTAATGCCGAAGACACTGAACAACATGGAAGGATGCTAACGCCAGATTCTCAATGTGAGAATACTTTAGTTCAGATCCAACCAAGCCACAACTCAAATAATAAATGACGTTCTCCTTGAGATCATCATCTTCTTGAACTAAAACCATGCTGATAGTAGATTCAACTACTACCAGATACAACAAGAACTCTTTGTTATAATGAGGAGGACTAAGCAAGGGGGTAGAGACTATATCTTTCTTCAATGCATTGAATAAACATTAGGCTAATTCATCCCAGAAAAAAGGGACCCCCTCTTTCAAGAGGCACATAAATCCTTTAGTGATATCAACATAGTTTGGTATGAAACACCGAAGGAAATTTTCCTTTCCTTGTAGGCTTTGAAGTTGACGCATAGTACACGGTGGACGAAACTATGATATTTCCTTAACCTTCAAAGGGTTGACCATGATCCCTTTGTTCGAAACAATAAACCAAAGAAACAACCTGAAATGAGATAGAAAATGCATTTGTGGGGATTCAAATGAATTTTATAATGATGACATCTTTCATAGACAAGGCAGAGGTGTAACAAATGTTGCGCCCTCTTGTAAGAATGAGTTGTAATATCATCTAGATAGGCCTCCACTATGTGTTTGATGTCATGGAAAGTGAACATCATGGCCCACTGAAATGTAGATCCATCATTTTTTAGGCCAAAAGGAATTTATTGTGTGAAAAGGTTCCCCAAGGAAAAATAAAAGCAGTCTTATGTTGGTCCTTGGGCCAGATTTGTTTCTGGTTTTAACAAAAAAAACCATCCATAAAAGAAAAAAATTCACTTCCTAGGCATTCAATAAGGATTTGATCTATAAATGGAATAACAACGTTATCTTTAGGACAATACTTATTTAAATCACATAAATCCATGTATACTCGAATGGTTCCCTGCTTCTTGTCTACCAGAATGGGGTTGGATACCCATTCTGTCAATGACACTGGATAGATAAAGCCCGCTTTAAGTGGTTTTTCTACCTCAACCTTAATCATTGTTTCTTTCTTAGGGTTAGTTGATCACAATTTCTGTCAAATAGGTTTAGAATTAGCATAAGTTCCAATTTTGTGCTTGACAATCCTAGGATCTATACCTAGAATTTCCTCATAATACCAGGTGAAACGTCACAAAACTCCTTAAAAAGCATCGTATATAAACAAATTTCTTCTGGAGAATAGTCTTCCCCGAAAAAAAAAATTCCATAACATCCAGGGTCTTGGAGATATTGATCGGAATAGTCTCTAAAATATTTTCCATGTTCCCTTCAACATATATTCCACGAGTCGCCAAAGGGTTCAGTGGACGATCAACATCTCCAAACACAGTTGACTGAAATTCTCCCTTCTCTACATGACTCAGATCAGGAAGGAAATAAGAACTATGTTGTAAGTCTTCCCAATATCGTTCAGTACCTATCATAGCCTCTAGAATCACCTCATCTGAAAGGATAACAATATCCAAGAAAACATGAGAGTTGGAAGAAATAAGGGTCCATACAGGTTCTAAAATAGGATCCACTTCCTCTGTTGAGGTAGGTGATCTAAAAATGAAGAAGACTTGAAATCTTGAAATTATTGCAAGTAAATGTTATGTGTTAAAAGAAAATGGATCAACTTTGCAACACATAAATTAAAGGATTACTCATGCAAGATACAAATAGACAACAACATAATCAATGAACATAAGCACATAAACACAACAATTGATAAAGGAGTTCACCCCTCTCTTGGGCTACATCTCCTGGTCCAACCTCCAATGGATCATTATTATTAATTGCTCAAAGTGCTCAAAAACATGCCTTACAATGCTCAAACTGACCAACCAACTGCTCCAATGGCTTTAGAGCGTCCAAAAACCCCTAGCTGGGCTTTTTTGGCACCTTAATCGGTCGCAAAACGAAGAAGTTAGGCCTCTTGGAAGTCCCCCCTTCAAGCTTGCTGTCTCTGCATCTACAAAACGCACCCTTGTGTCATGAACCTAGAACACACACAATATATAGCGTAAAAACCCAACACCGGGTGCAACCGCACCAATGGTGCAAACTGTAGGACGGTTATGGGCGCGCCAGCCCCTAACCGCCTAGCTCTCGGGCACATGGGTACCATACGACCACGTGCAAAATAGGAAAAGGGCTAACCATTTTCCAAAGCCAACAGTTATACGCCAAGTGTCGGGCACATTAAAACCATGCTAACCGTTGAACATCCCCGCGCGCTCTATGGCAAGGTCACATGTCATGGGCCATGTGACCGGAGGCACAACCCATGCGCTTTTCATTGTGGTTATATATAGAACCGGGGTTGGGCTCTGTGTACAACACCAACTCCCGCGCAAACAATATGGCATGGCCATATGTGTAACATAATAAAACCTCAGGTTGGGGCTAAGCCCTGGCCCGACCCCTCGCCAAATCAAATGTTACATCAATTCAAATAGTTTAAAATACATATAGCTAACAAGGATCAACGTGTGACCCGTTGGCACGACGGACTTTACCAAAGCTTTGACTGGTGTGGGAGGTCCGGGGTTTGAATCCCATGGACTCCATAATTTTGAACCAATAAACGATAAGCCAATAAAGGGGTGCCACGTGGCAGAATACCATTCGCCCAAATCTGCCAATATAAAAATTCCATGTCATCGTACGGCCTCCACGTCAGTATGTACGGACTCTTCCACGTCATCTTGTACGGACTATACGGACTGTACAATCATCATCTTTTTTTTGCTTGTTTGACATTCCGAACAGATTGTAATATCTCTCGCTCCCGACGTCCGTTTGAGACGAAACGAATTGCGTTGGGTTCGCAATGAATTGCGTTGAATTTTTGAGCAAAATTTGATCCCCTGATCACACCTCCCCATTGGGAAGCTTTTGGACCTCCAAAAGACTATTTTCAGTCTATGCGAAGATGATGGTAAAGTTCCCTCACCCTTCCAGCCTCAATCCACTTTGCTTTCCTTGGATTCATCCCTTTAAGACCAACTCGAAGATACTCCACATTTTCTCGTTTTGAAGTTTACATTCTCCTGTCAAGGATGGTGTCTTCATGCAGTTCTGTAAGATACTTTGGAGAAAAATCATCTATAGAAGGAATCTGAACATGCTCTCCTTGATCATCAATCAATGGAGACTCATACAATTTCAAATTCTCAACATTAACAACTGCATACATCTGCATATAAGGAGGCAAATCTAAACGAAAGGCATTGTTACCAATCTTGTCGATAATCTTGAAAGGACCATATCGAATTGGTTTCAACTTTTTACTTTCTCCTTTAAGCCTCTCCTTGCTGATTTAAAGCCAAACTTCATCTCCAACTTGGAAACTGTGATCAACACGATGCTTGTCATGTCTCGTCTTGTACTTGGCCTGACTCTTTTCCAACTGCTCTTGCACCACTTGATGTATCGACTGAATTTGTTCAATAAACTTTTCTACCCTATCAATGTCATATTGACCATCGACAACAATATCTTTCCCAAAGATAAAATCTAAAGGAGACTTGGGCAAATAGCCAAAACATGCTTCAAATGGCNACGTTTGAGTCGAAGAGTGCTTAGCTCGATTGTACGCATGCTGAATGTAGTGTAAATGCTCATCCCAAAGTTTAGGATGCTTGCTGCAATAAGCATGAAGAAGATGCACCACTGTACGATTTACCACCTCTGTCTGACCATCTGTCTGCGGATGAAAAGATGTTCTCTTTTTAAGTTTGGTGTCCATGAGTGCCCATAAACTCGACCAAAAACTTCCAACAAATCGAGAATCCTGATCAGAAATAATGGACTTAGTCAATCCAAAATGCACCCAAACATTTTGAAAAAACAACTGTGCCGTTTGTTTTGCTGTAACCTGCTTAGTACAAGGCATCAAAATACACATTTTACTAAATCGATCAACCACAACATAAAGATAATCATGACTTTGTCTCGACATAGGTAAACCACCTACAAAATCCATGGAAATACTTTCCCAAGGTCGAGAAGGAACTGGAAGTGGAGTATACAAACCCAACTTTCGATTGCTAGG
>ML906375.1:6806-17475 GCA_009831015.1 Picea engelmannii
AAGACCATGAAATGTGGAATTGACCTCATTTTGAGGATCATTCCTTATCTTTTGTAAATCAGTTTTGACTTTCTATCTTTAGCATATCTGATCCATTCTTTTAGTATCTGAAAACTGTATTGTAGAACTATAAAGCTCAAAGACATAAGAGGAACAAAAGGGGGGGTTCAATCTGGAATACATTTTGCTTCTGTACTAAGACTCTTATCTTGATAATAGAATCACAGTCTTCTTTTGCTGTCAATGTCAGATTTATTCATGTACTTCATTATTCTATACTTTATTTTGGTTTAGCTCAGCTTCTAAGAAATGTTATCTTCTTATTAAGCTCATGAACTTGAATTAAAGAAATTCTTACTATCTTGTATGACCCTACACATTGTTGTACTTGGTTATCTAGAATAGTTTGCTTCATACCCTATTTCGATTACTCTGTCTGATCATTGATTTCTAAAAGCACTATATTATTCGAATGCATGATAAGTTGTTCTTCTCATTATCCATTGAGTTATCCCATTGATCCAAGCATACCAAATTTACCATATTCTTGAGTTACCAAGCATCTTTGGCCTACAACCACAAAGAGTTTCTTGGAAGTCTAACATTATACATACCCACTGATGGAGGATGATGGCATTGGGCCACACACATCTGAATGAATGAGTTATACGATTCCTTCTTCTTTGTTGTCTCTCTTCGGAAAAGGGTTCTTGATGTTCTCCCCTTGTGCACATCCATTGCACACACCTTCATGGTCAACCTTGAGTTCTGGTAGACTTGTGATTTCTTTGCATACATACGATAATACCTTGTAGTTGATGTGGGCTAATATTCTATGCCAAAGTTCACATGGATTCTCAATGGCATGGGTCATGGTTGCTTCTGAGTGACCCTTTAGCTTATACAAGCCACCTTCTTCTTTTCCAATGATGATTGCTTCTTTCATGGTTTCTCCTTTAGCCCACATAAGGATTTCTCCATCTATAAAGGCAACTCTGAAGCCTTTCTTTTCTAACACTGATATGGAGGGTAAGTTCTTTGTCAAACCTGGTACATAGAGTACGTCCTTCATCTTCATTAAATTCCCCGAGTTAAGTTTGTAGTTCGGTTCTCCCACTCCCTTGATGGGATATTGGTAATCATCTCCAAGGGTAACTTTATGAGAAAACTTCTTTTCTGAAATGCAAGAGAGAATATCTCTTTGACCTGTAATGTGCTTGGAAGCACCACTATCAATGAGCCAAGTGTCCTCTCCAGGTGTTACCGATCTTGAGAGGGCCGATATTAAGACATAGTATTTAATTTGTTCTCTTAACATCTTTGCAGGTGGCTCTTCATCTTCAATGGCATGGGCATGGTGCCTCTTATTTTTCCTCTTGTATTCTTCTCATCTAGTTGGACAATGTCTCGCAATATGTCCCATCTTGCCACAATCGTAGCATTGGACAAATGAGTAATCTCTTTCCTTTCGTTGTCCTTTCTTCTGGAATCTCTTTGGTTGAGATTATTTATGACTGAATTTGTTTTGGGGGTTGTTAATGTTTAAGCCATTATTATAGTTCTTTGCATTTCATTTGATAACAATAACATAATCCAAGATCACTGAGAAATACACAATCACAAGAGACACATCATTTATCCTGGGAAAACCTTTAGGGGAAGAAAACCTAGCAAAACTTCCTTAATATAGATAGCCAATACAATGCCAAGAGATCTCTTAAACTAATGCAGGAGATCCTCTCCCATATATGCGTCACTCTCTCTCCTTCTTCTCTAATAACAGATCCGAAACTTGTCTCTCAATGAGCAAGTGAGTTGTGTGTCTAAGTGAGGTGCTAGCCTCCTTATTTATATTAGACTGGCACGTGTGAAGTGTCTCTTCACTAGTAGGGTTGACTTCTCCAACTGGGTGGTTATAACCATCTTAATTATATTCTGGGGCCTCTTAAATATCTGCTGGGGACGACTTCTTATTTTGCCTATTATAATTATCATTTGACCAATCCACAAAAGGGGATTTGGTCCTATTACAATAGTTGACATGATCAATCCACAATGGGGATTGATCCAATGAATAATATATCAAATAATAATAAGAATACTCTTTGCAGTTACATTATTTCAACATTCCCCCTTAACAAGAAGGGTATTCTTCAACAACATCATGTGAGAGAGAGATGACAACATCATCAACAACATCAAGTGGGTGAGAGGACAACATCATCAATATCATCTTGGAACATTGACTGGCGTATCTATAAATCATTGAAAGTTTTCTTCATCGACAACATCATCATTCTCAAAGGAATGCCACCATCATCTGCATCAATATGTATTAGTATAAAAACTGATACATCATCATCATCACAGCACAAGGCTGGCTCATCATAATACAAGAATGGCTTTATGTCATAGCTGTCAAGCTGGAAGCTCAGTACTTGTCTCATCTCAATATCTTGCTTTATGTCACATCACTCAGGCTAGAGGCAAGATACTAGACCAGATTTACATCACAACTATCAAGATAGAAGCACAGTACTAGTCTCATCTCATCGTCTTTATTTACGTCACAACACTCGAGCTGGAAGCAAGATACTCATCCTGCTTTACGTCACAACCATCAGGTCGGAAGCAGGATACTAGACTGGCTTTACATCACAGCTATCCAGCTAGAAGCTCAGTGCTAGTCTCATCATATCATCTTGCTTTACCTCACAACCATCAGGTCATAAGCAAGGTACACATCCTGCTTTACGTCACAACCATCAGGTCGGAAGCAGGGAACTAGACTTGCTTTACGTCGGAGCTATACAGCCAGAAGCATAGTACTAGTCACACATCATCTTTCTTTACATCACAACCATCAAGTCGGAAGCAAGGTACTCATCCTGCTTTACGTCACAACCATCAGGTCGGAAGCAAGAGATGTCTCATCACATCATCTACTCCCCCTTTCGAGGAGGGTCCTTTCAGACCATACCAAGATTATCTCGAAAGTACTCAAACTTTATACGAGATAGTGCCTTGGTCAACACATCAACAACCTGTTCATCCGTGCTAATGTACTGGAGCTTTAAGGCTCGTCTCTGCACCATGTCATGGATGTAATGATAACAGATCTCTATGTGTTTTGACCTGTCATGGAATACATGATTCTCTGTCATCTTTATGTAGCTCTGGTTGTTACATAGAATCAAGGTTGCTCTCATCTCTAAGTCAAATAGGCCGGTCAACAACTTTCGAATCCATATAGCTTCGCAGTCGGCATAACATGCAACAATGTATTCTGCTTCCGTTGTGCTGAGAGCAATACTAGATTGCTTCCTACTCTGCCACGAGATCATAGCTGATCCCAAACTGAAACAACATCCTGAAGTTCTTTTCTTGTCAGAAACACTTCCTGCCCAATCTGCATCAATATATCCACTCAATGTGAAATCATGATCTCCATCATAGTTGAGACCATAATCTATTGTACCTTTAAGGTACCTCATCACATGTTTTGCAGCCACTAGGTGAACACGTCTGGGTTCTACCAGAAGCCAATTTAAGGTGTTCACGGAAAAACAAATGTCTAGTCTGGTGTTTTTCAGGTACATCAACGATCCAATAATCTGTCTGTACAATGTGGCATCAATAAACTATGATGAAGTATCAACCAACAACTTCAGATTAACTTCCATGGGTGTATTCATGGGATTGCATTCCAACATGTCGAATCTCTTCAAGATTTCAACCGTGTACTTCCCTTGGTTAAGGAAGATCCTCTCAGGACTCTGCCATACCTCAAGAATTAAGAAATAATGCATTAGGCCAAGGTCTTTCATTTCAAATTATGAGGCAAGTCTCTTTTTACATTCAGTGATGAGCTTTTCTTCTCCTGTTAAGAATAAGTCATCCACATATACCAGTAAGATTACTGACTCATTGTTCACGATTTTGAAGTAGAGGTCAGAGTCTGCTTTACTCTTGGTAAAGCCTAAGCTCGTCAAGAAACTGTCTATACAACCATACCAAGCTCTAGGAGCTTGCTTCAATCCGTATAAGGTTTTCTTCAATCTACAGACATGAGACTTCCTATCTTCAACATCAAATCCTTGAGGTTGCTCTATATACACTTCCTCTTCGATGACACCATTTAGGAAAGATGTCTTCACGTCCATCTGGTGCAGATTCCACTTCATCTTAGCTGCAAGAACTATGATGGTTCTGATCGAAGTGTATCTAGCCACAAGAGCTGTTAGTCTCTAATTTTTCCTTTGATTTAGTGAGAAACTTTAATCCTAAACCCTCCCTACCTGCACTTCATTGTTTGATTTGATTTGATTTTAATCTTTGTTTTGAGTTTGTTATGATTCACATTTTAGCTTTTTGAATAATTTCTTTAAGTTTGAGGATTTAAGACATGGTTTTACAAGATTTGTCACATCGTTTGCCTATTTGAATCCTGCAAATTCAAATTTCTKCCAAGTCATTAATARCGCTACTGGAATAACRTTATYCYCGTAGCGCTAAATGTCAWCATGCCATGATAAGCGCCAGCCACCCYGATTTTGTTATGATTACATAAGTCATGGACYGATAAWMCGCATGTGTCCCACGATATCTCTGGAATCAATTATACAGTTCAAATCGTTACATGATGGGATCATCCTATACCTTGCAAAGACCCATTTCAATCAGTCAGTTTCAAAACATCATTATATGATCCTRTCACTCGTTGTTCTGATTTTGTTGAATTATAAGCGCAAGTGTCTTTTAGAAGAAATTGTTATATGTTAACAGTTATAGGTTGTAAATTCAACTTCCGACGGTGCCAAGTTGCAACATCGTCTTATCGATATGGCACCTAAGAGAAGTCGACAAGTTTTCAGAGTGGAAATCAAGGGCATTGAACTCCTCGAAGCTTATCCTCAGATGGCTCAAAGGTTCAAAGATGTCGGGTTGTTTGAATTCCTTACCACTTTTCAAGGTTACGATGAGCGAGTCTCCATGGAGTTTGCACTGAACTTTGATGGTCACGAGGTGGAGATCAGGAAGATGCTGATGTTGGTGACAAAACAAACAATTGCTAAAGCTTACAGATTGGTGGTTGGAGGAGAAAGATGGAGGAAGAAAGAGCATGTGGTTACAAAGTTTGTCAATCAATTCCTGCTTCCAGAAAAGAAAAGTCTGAATTGGAGAAGGGGAGTTCCTCGCACCTGGATTAGACCTGAATGGCACACTGATCTGATCGTTATCCACAGGTATATCACATGCAAAGGTATATTTTCACTAGTATATATCTACCACATTAGGATATTAATGCATCTAAATGGCGATTATGCCTTAAACCTGCCTTACTTTATACTCAAAATCTTGACAAAGATGTCAAAGAGAGTGCAGTCACTCTCCACCAATGCAAAGAGCAGTCTGTTTCATCAAGTCTTAATTAAGAATTTAGTTATGTCTGCTTTGAGAGAATTACAAAAGCTCTGGAGCTGGCTCATGCAATCTTTAAACCCTAACACACATTCCAACAAACAGAAGAAAGGCAAAGGAAAAAAGATTGTTACAAAGAAACAAAATATTTCAATTGAAGAAACCCCTGTTAAAGAAGAAATGCCTGATATCAGGGTGACGAGGAATAACAGAGGTAAAAGAGTTGGATCCAGAAATCGAAATGTTTTCCGAGGAAGATGTTAAAGAGGAAGAAGATTCAGATGAATATTTTAATACTCAAACTACAGTCAAGCATGAATCACCATCAACCAGTAAAAGGGGTGTTGCAGTCAAAAGGACAAAGGATAAAGGTGTTTCTGTGTCTCAAAAAATAAGAAGGAATTCTACTAGGGTTACCAACAAGTACAAATTGCTAAGAATGAATTCTTCTCAAAAACTAAGAAGGAATTCTACTAGGGTTACCAAATGTTTATCCTCATGAACAATTTGTTGTTGATAATTTGATTGAGGATCAATCGTTAACTGAAAAAACTATTATTGAAGACCTTACTGTTGATGAGGAAGAATCACCAATAGTTATAGATACATTTGGTCTTGTTTAGGATGTATCTTATAGTCAAAATTCCAAAGGTGATCAAGAAGCACATATGCACTCATTCTTTCATTATGGATGTGAAGCAAAGGTCTGTGAATTTCAGATCTCAGGAAACCTTTCAGATCAACCTACCTTTGATGAGTATTTAGATGGAGAAGAGCAGATCCCCACATCAAATTTTGATGACTTAAGGAGTAGTCTGCCTGTATATGACAATTATGCATCAGAAGTTGAGGAAGGCAGTGATGGATACCTGAAGGATTTCTATGAAAAATTTACTAAGCCTATTCCTTCATTAGCTGTAATAGATTCTTTTCTGGAAGTTAGCAAACCAATATCTGATATTAATGGTTCACCATCTTCAGAAGATATTAAGCAGGTTGGGATTGGGATTATTGAAGAGTTTAGTTCAATATCTCAGGAATAGAAAACTGGTATCACTTACAGAGCAGACATCAAACAAGAATTGAGTAGCAGTGAAATCAATTTGCAGTCATGTTCAGATTTGCAAATAGTTGAAGGTGGCAACCATTATCAGAAAGAAGACATGCATAGACCTTTCGATTTTCAACTGAAAAATCAGGAAGAGGTATTTCTTTATGGTTTTCATGATCCTTTTGCCGATTATTTGGAATCTTTGAGCAATTGAAATGTCAAATTGTTCTTCTGATATCCTTTTGAACTGCATTTATGTATTTCATGGGTTCCTTCTTTCGTCATTTCTAGATTAAGAATTTCATCAGTAAGTCAGATACTTGTATGGCTTCACTGGAAGCATGATTTTACCTGATCTAATGGAAGCAGTTGGTTAGAGTAGGTAGTGTGTAAAATAATCTCGTCATACGATCAGGTAGATTCTTTTCAGTTTGTTAGTCTGCTATAGTATGTTGTTACTTTAGAGTTTGAATAAGTTGTGGAGTTTTAGCAACAATATGGATGACTCCACTAGCCCAATGGAAAGACTACTTGTAGTTTTGTGGTTGTTATTTTTGGGCTCAACTAAAGACTCCATATACCCAATGGACTTATTTTTATACAATTGTGTTGTAAATAAAGGATGACAGAGCAGGGAAATCAGTGAATAAGAAGCAAGGTAAAGGCATTGGCCTGCAGTTCTTGGAGTTTATCATCAAAACTCCACCCCCAGAAGGAGCCAGTGTTAGTCTCTAATTTTGCTTTTGATTTAGTGAGAAACTTTAATCCTAAATCTTCCCTACCTGCACTTCATTGTTTGCTTTGATTTGATTTTAATCTTTGTTTTGATTTTGTTATGATTCACATTTTATCTTTTTGAATAATTTCTTTAAGTTTGAGGATTTAAGACATGGTTTTACAAGATTTGTCACATCGTTTGCCTATTTGAATCCTGCAAATTCAAATTTATGCCAAGTCATTAATAACGCTATTGGAATAACATTATTCCCGTAGCGCTAAATGTCACCATGCCATGATAAGCTCCATCCACCCCTATTTTGTTATGATTACATAAGTCATGGACTAATAATCCGCATGTGTCCCACGATATCTCTGAAATCAATTATACAATTCAAATCGTTACATGATGGGATCATCTTGTACCTTGCAACGACCCATTTCAATCAGTTAGTTTCAAAACATCATTATATGATCATGTCTCTTGTTGTTCTGATTTTGTTGAATTATAAGCACAGGTGTCTTTCAAAAGAAATTACTATATGTTAACAGTTACAGGTTGTAAATTCAACTTCCAACGGTGCCAAGTTGCAGCATCGTCTTATCGATATGGAACCTAAGAGAAGTCAGCAAGTTGTCAGAGTGGAAATTGAGGGTGCTGAAATCCTCAAAGCTTATCCTCAGATGGCTCAAAGGTTCAGAGATGTCGGGTGGTTTGAATTCCTTACCACTTTTCAAGGTTACGATGAGCATGTCTCCATGGAGTTTGCACTGAACTTTGATGATCATGAGGTGGAGATCGGGAAGATGCTGATGCTTGTGACAGAACAGACAATTGCTAAAGCTTGCAGATATGTGGTTGGAGGAGAAATATAGTGGAAGAAAGAGCATGTGGTTACAGAGTTTGTCAATCAATTCCTGCTTCCAGAAAAGAAAAATCCAAATTGGAGAAGGGGAGTTCCTCACACCTGGATTAGACCTGAATGGCACACTGCTCTGATCATTATCCACAGGTATATCAATTGTGAAGGTATATTTTCACTAGTCTATATCTACCACATTAGGATATTAATGCATCCAAATGGCGATTATCCCTTAAACCTGCCTTACTTTCAACTCAAAAGCTTGACAAAGATGTCAAAGAGAGTGCAGTCACTCTCCACCAATGCAAAGAGTAGTCTGTTTCATCAAGTCATAATTAATACTTTAGTTATGTCTGCTTTGAGAGAATTACAGAAGCCCTAGAGCTGGCTCATGCAATCTTTAAACCCTAACACACAGTCCAACAAACAAAAGAAGGACAAAGGAAAAAAGATTGTTACACAGAAAAAAAATATTTCAATTGAAGAAACCCCTGTTAAAGAAGAAATGCCTGATATCAGGGTGACGATGAATAACAGAGGTAAAAGACCTAAGTTGGATACATAAATTGAAATGTTTTCTGAGGAAGATGTTAAAGGGAAAGAAGATTCAGATGAAGATTTTAATACTCAAACTACATTCAAGCATGAATCACCATCAACCAGTAAAATGGGTGCTGCAGTCAAAAGGACAAAGGATAAAGGTGTGAATGCGTCTCAGAAACCTAGAAGAAATTCTACTAGGGTTACCAACAAGTACATATTGAAGTCAAAAGCCATGTTTAACCCATCAATCAAAGAAGAAAACGTCATAGTTATAGAAGATTACTCTGAAGATGCTGAAGCAGGTACCAGGAAGAATGCAAAAAGAACTCCATTGCTTAAGAAACTAGTAAACAAAGGTAAACAAATGTTTTCATCATCTACAGGACCTGTAATGAGATCTATAGCCAGGTTAACAAAAGGTAAAGAAATTGCTAAAGGTATCAGTGAGATTCCTAAGAATAAAAAGGATTACCTTGTAGACTCAGATCACATATCAGATGTGCCCGAAGCCATGGATTCAACAAGTTCTGATGAAGAAGATAGCGCAAGATTGGTTTCTAAATACCAAGTTAAAGCGAAAGAACCCAAAGTTGCCTTAAATCTGAATGAGCCTGCACCATTTGAAGAGTGCTCTGAATTCAGGGTTAAAATCAGAACTGATAAAGAAAGGATCAAGGAATTCTAGAAAACAATGAGACAGTTGAAGAAAGAAAAGGCACAAATAGAACAATGGAATGCTTGTCAGCAAGAAAGGATTCAAGGTTTAAAAAAAGATGAAAAAAGAGCAGAGGGCATTACTCAAAGAAATCAGAGAAATAAACTTCAGACTTTATTGGCACAATGTCGTGCTTACCACAAAGCTCAAACAAAAAAATGCTAAAGCTTCTGCTGTGATTATATCCTAAAGGTTTCATGAAGATTGCTACAATCATAATTTTAATGTTTTCCAGGAAATATGGTAGTGTCTACTCATTTTTGGCCTGTGAAATGCAAAGACTTCGAACTGTATGACTAGATCAAACTAATCCCTGTTTTGTAGAATCAAATGTAATGCTGGAAAGATCATACAATATCAAATTGTTGAGCAATGATCTATTTTTGGATTGTAAAATCTCTTTTTGAGTTAACTTCCCTAGTAAATAGACACTATTCCAATCTAGTCATTAAAGGTACACTAGATGATAGGATCTGGAGATTTTATGGATAGTTTAAATAGGCAGAGGAAAGACTATTTTAAGGTCGAAAAATTGGAGATCCAGAAGACCTTTTTGTGAAACTCCTCGTAAAGGAATTTATGTTCTATTTGACACTTAATAGCAAAGGCATATGGATGGTTAGACACTCTTTTCTACTCTATTTTTATTTCTTCATGCTTGCATTCGTTATTCAAATTGCAAAGCTTTTGATTCTTGATTGTTAATTAATACAGTGAAAAATTTACTGTGTAAATTATTTTCAAGTTTTGATATCAAGCTGATGGTCTTGTTTCTTTATGATATTCTGAGACAAGAATTTATGTGAAGTTGACAAATTGAAGGCTTCATCTTCTCTTTTTCTTATTGGTTTAATCCATCTATGCGTCTACCTTTTATTCAGTCAATGGGATATGCTATGTTCTGACCTTGATTTTCATGTTATGTTATAACCTTGAGCCAATTTTCAACCACCTTATTAAAAAAACCAAATTGTAAAAACTTTCTAAACACTTTGCAATAAACTGATGATGCCCTAGCTTGCCCTCTCACAATCAAGTGCAACTTTAGGGACTAACATCTTTTGGCGCCGTTGCTGGGCACGAAGGAATGAAGACATCTTCCTAGGGAAGAACGACAATGATTAGATCTGCTTCTTTATGGTGAACATGAAGAGGGCACATAATTGACTGCAGATTTTTCACCATGGCGATGACATTGTTCAACGATCCATAAACAACTCCACTGGGGAAGATCCAGAATGACATCAAATGATCGAATGAAAGCCATTGTGGCTGCAAGGTTTGCTCCATTCAATTTTGTTGATATTGTTGGTTTCCCTAATACTATTCCCACTATAGATATTTGGGGGGACTGCCTTC
>WSFP011555569.1:0-11183 GCA_009831015.1 Picea engelmannii
ATCCTCATTCTGAGTTGATATGTTTAAATCTCTTAATTTTGCAAAATGTGCAAGTGACCATTTTGTTAGAATTAAGCATATAAAGAAATTTTCCAAACAATGCTACATGTCCTTTTTCTTCTCAATTCATGAAGAACATATATCCCCATTCTCCACAAAATAACAGTGTCCTGTTATCCTTGGCTAACAAAAAATTTCATTCTATGCAGGCGCTTCCCTAAAACCAGGTTTCAAGTGACCATGGTTCGAATCCATGACTTAGTCCCTTCCTTAGCGCCTTGCTCCGTGTTCTTTCACACGGGGCTTGTGCGAGCCATAAACCCATGGCTAAGTTACCTCCCAGGCCCTTTTTATTTTTACATGTGTACTTCGATAAAATCTCGATTAGCTCCACCATAAGGATCAGACGGTCGATATTTAATCTCCTATCAAATGGATGATCCCGCTCCCATATGGAGGCTTCACGAGATTGATGATCTACGACTTAATCAAGTGTTGGGACAGACAATCCTCTATTAATTCAGTGCTCCGGGGGTCCGGGACATTCAGTTCCCGCAATGGTCAACTACCCCGAAGTGACAATTCACTGAAGTTATTACCCTGTCCTTCCACTGCTTGATCCAACAGTTGAGAAAGGTCTCAAAGGGATCCTAAATCGATGGTCTGTGTTCCTTCATGACTTCAAGATTCGGTACTTTTCACTTGTAGAGACTTGAAAACCCCCATAATAACAAGTCTCTGGACTACGCGATCTACTTCCGCGTGTCTTTTTGGATCAACGGTCGATATGTACTCCAGCCTTCGAGCCTTCGAGAGTTCTTGACCCAATGCAAACTGTAACATATTTTTCCTCCGGAGTGCCCAATCTCCGGATTGCACAATCTGTCGCCACGTGGTGAAATACTAGAAGCGAACATGTGGCCCAATCAGGTGGGTGACACGTGTCACGTTCTAACTGAGATTTCAGTCTTCCATAGGTTCAAAACTCACTGACATGTGGAATACATACCATGTGTCCACATCATCTCAGGTGATGTCAGCGAGCCACGTCACTTAATATTTTCAGAAGATTTCGCCTTAGCAAAAATTTTTCCTCCCAAATCCTTGTGATATCTATGACTCATGATCACCCATGCACAAATCTGACGGTCCTCAATGCTCCTATAACCCACTACTCTATCCAATGGTCGACAGACTTCGAGACTTCAAGAGATTTCACATCAGCACATTCCATTTCTCCCGAACGCCGAACTTCCAAACTAGTCGATCTCCTGACACATGTCCCTTTTGATGAACGATCTAGATAAACTCTGAACTTCAGGAGTTTGTGCATCAACACACTCCATTTCTCCCTAACACCGAACTTCCGAACTAGCCAATTTTCTGACACATGTCCCTTTCTTGGATTGACAGACATGTATTGCATGAAGTTCGCTCTGTCTTCTCTACATGTGACCGAGACCTATGACTTCAGCTTAACCTTTGAGAGCTTACCTCACTTTTCAATATTGACCTTTGTGATTTAATGGACAGTGAATTTCAACAACCAGGAGTGATTGCGGAAACTCAAATTTTTCATCCTTTAATTTCCCTCCCGATCTCTGTAATGAGAATATGCTCGTCTGTACTGGGAACGATATCCACCGTCGATCTATTGATCAAGCAAGATCAATGATCCTGAGGGATTGCAAAGTCTCAAGTTTATCACACTTTAATTTCGTTCCCAATCTCCATAATGGCTCCCCACCATCGATCTCCCTTTAATGAGATCTGACGGTCGTGACTTAAACCTACTCAACCTTTTGCTTCACCTTCATTGGTCGAACCTTGTTCACCTTCCCTCTGATCCAATGATCCCGGATCTCTCTTGATCCCATAGTGGTGATCGCTCCCAAATTTGAAAGGGACGATCACTATCCTTCGATCCATTACAAAGGATATCTGATGTTCTAGCTCTTGCGTAAATTCTGCAACGCCATTCCTCCTGAGATTTTCAACTTCAAGGTCATAATTCGATCTCAACCTTGAGACTCTGACCAACAAACCCGGCCCATACCGGCCCGATGTTTCAACTAGAATATCTGATACCAATCTGTAACATACCCTACCACCCATAGCTTGGGGTACACTGCCTTCAAGCCCACCCTTGGGCTTCTTTCTCTTACCGATACCTTTTTAAATTAATAAGGATGCATAAAAGAAAATATCTAACGACATGCACAACAATAACCAACAAGACTTGCATATTCTAAATATTCAATTAAACGATAAATAAATACATAGTGGAATACATTCATATACAGGTAAATAATACCATAACATAGAGCACTTGTATTTATAAAAGAATACACCAAGTGGCTGTAGACCAAGGGCGGTCCACCCAACCACACACACTACTATTCCAAATATCAACAATAGTGTCACCCCGAGCCAAGGCTATGAATTCACAAGGACGGTTCCAGAGTGTTACTTAGCTTCCCAAACCAGTTAGTAGTCAACATCTCACAAGTTTCCCAACACTCGCAGAAATCCAAGTACCCAACTCTCTTCTACCCAGCCTGCACCACCCAAGAGAATGGACCCCCACCCTTCTCTTCCACACAGTCCCTCAGGCAGTCCTTCTCCTTCTAGGGCTCCAACACAACTAGTCCAGAATCTCCATGCTGTAACTCTCAGGACTCACAACTATTAAAAAAGATGGACACAGGCCAATGCATCTCAGACATGCAGGCCTCAAGTCATGGGTGGATTACACCAGCGACCTCTACAACCAACAATACCATGGATACTCTTCAGCAGTTCATTTCCCTTTCCCCAAGACAAGACACATATGAGGAAGGATGAATGAGTGATATGTAATAACCAATGAGCAAGTGAGGAAACGAATGAACTAGTGAATGAGAGAACCCCCAACCAGACCAAGGGAAGGTTTAAATAATTCATGGGGAATCAAGAACCTCCTGGCCTCCCCCCAAAGAAGCTTACATAACCGATCCACTCCCTTAGACAAAAGGGTAATCAAAATAGGAAATAAACATTTATCCCCTCAAGCCCCCTCTCTTGTGAAATCATAGCCCCCTATAACTCTAGTCCTTGTCCGCCTAGCAACCAACGATGTGTTTATTATTAATAATTATCAAAACATTACATTTCTTAGGAACACTGGCCTCTTTTAGTTGTTTGGGCCCTCTAGCCTCTTGACAATAAACAAAATACATTATTTAATATGGGGCTCAAAACCTAGGGTGTTACACATGGGAGAATAAATCACTGAAGTGACATAAGCCAAGTTCCGAGTGCGACGGTTGGCACCATCGGTGAACCCTATGAACATTGAAGAATACTATGCCATTTTTCAACAAAGAAGAAGCACCATAAGCACCACTAACAAAAATATATCTATGCTACCACTAAAGACAACAATGTACAAAATTTACAATAAAAACGCCTAGGCGTGACAACTTAAGCGTAATACTTTTTAAGGTAAAGCCTATTTCTGGGCTCTAGAAGCACATTCCCTTCAATTTTTTTTAAATCATAGGGTCCTTTCCACAGGGAACATCTCCTAATGAATGGGACATGCCACAATGGATTAAAGTTACCTTCCCCCTAGACGACTTTGTCTTAGTCATAAACCAACACAAGGTCCCCTTCAAAGAATACTCCGGGGTACATAGATTTATCGTAATTATCCTTGACATGCTTCTCATCAGCCTCATTTTTTATAGCAACATCTTGACATTGCTCATCAAGATGTTCTAAGTAAACAAGGTGTTCTTCCAGGTCAGTCATTTTAGGAAGGAGCTCTATAACAATATTGAGCGAAGGGATTCCACATTCAATAGGAAAAAATGCTTCTACCCCATGAACAAGTTGAAAAGGAGAGAAGCATGTTGCAGTTTTGACCGAGGTTTGATAGGCCCACAATGTTGGATATAACATCAAGTGCCAATTTGATTTTCTCGCATTGAAATTTTTTCGCAAAATGGTTTTCAGGGATTTATTAATAGTGTCAACCTAACCATTTACCTGAGGATAGTAAGGAGATGAATTATCTTTCCTAAAACCCATTTTTGATGCTAACTCTGACATCATGCAGTTCTAAAAGTGACTTCCATGGTTAGTGACAATCTCTTTTGGAACTCTAAACCTAGCGATAACTTGGTTAAACATGAAGAGATTTGCAGTTTGACCATTATTAGAAAATGTCGACATGACCTCTGCCCACTTCGTGAAATAGTCTACAACCACTATGATATACCGAAGCCCCCTAGCCAAAACTAGGTGACATGTCATAAAATCAAACCCACACTTGGTGAAGGGACCAACAGTAATGACGGGAAACATAGGAGCATGATGTGCACACAAATTTTTAGAAAATATTTGTCAAGGGTGAAACTTCTTGACCTCTTCATTGCAATCCTTAAAGATCGTTGGCCAAAAATATCCGTCGTGTAAAATATTTTGGGTTGTTGCCAACCTAGATAGATGACCACCACATTCTCCATTATGGAAATCATTCAAACCAACTCTTCTTCCTTGTGAGTGAGACAATGATGGAGAATTGAATACACCCCTCGACGATACAAAGTGTGTCCAATAATGAGATAGTTCTTCTCCATGTGGCAAATCTGTCATCGATCATCTCACAAAAAATGCGAAGGGAACTTTAGAGTATGGAGATTTATGATAATATCTTCATACCAAGGATCATATGAAGAGATGAGGAATAGATGCTCGTTTGGAAATGAGTCAATAATTGTGTCATCCTCCTTCTCTTCTGGAAACTCCGGCATAAGTTCAACAAAGACTAAATACTTCTTGGATTTAGTAGAAGCAAAATCCAAATCAAACTCTTGAAGAATGACAATCCACTTGTTTTACTTCCCTCTGATTATTCACTGAGTCAAAACATATTGAAAAGGATTAACATCAGTGACGACAATCGTCTTTCATAATAGAATGTAATGTCAAAGACACTGAACAACATGGAAGGTAGCTAACACTAGCTTCTCAATGTGTGAATAATTTAGTTTAGGACCAGCCAAGCCACGACTCAGATAGCAGATGATGTGATCCTTGAGTTCATCATCCTCTTGAAATAACACCATGTTGATAGAATATTCTTCTTCTACAAGATACAATGCAAAATATTTATTATAGTCAAGAGGACTAAGAAAAAGGGCATAAATTAGAGCTTTCTTCAATGCATTGAATGAATGTTGTGTTGATTCATCCCCAAAAAAGGGGACTCTCGAATTCAAAAGGCACAAAAATCCTTTTTTAATATTAGCATAGTTTGGTACAAAACGTCGAAGGAAATTTTCCTTTCCTTTTAGGCTTTGAAGTTGATGCACAATATGTGAGGGAGGAAACTACACTATTTCCTCGACCTTCAAAGGGTCGACCATGATCCCTTTGGTTGATACAATAAACCCCAAAACATGCCCTGAAGTGACACAAAAAAAACACTTGTGAGGATTCAAACGAATTCGATAATTCCAACACCTTTCAAAGACAAGGTGGAGATGTAAAAAATGTTCCACTTTCATGTGAGAATGAGATGTAAGATAATCTAGATAATCCTCCACTATGTGTTTGAGATCATGGAAAGAAAACATCACGACCCACTGAAAAGTAGTTCAACATTTTTTAGGCCAAAGTGAATTTTATTTTATGTAAAGTTTCCATAAGGAAAAATAAAGGCAATCTTATGTTGGTTGTCGGGCCAGATTTGTATCTGGTTATAACCAAAAAAATTGTCCATAAAAGAGAAAATTTTACTTCTTATGCATTCATCGAGGATTTGATTTGTAAACGACATAGGAAAGTTATATTTTGGACAAGATTTATTTAAATATTGGAAATCCATGCAGACTCGATTGGTGCCCTATTTCTTGTCAACCAGAATGAGGTTGGATACCCATTCCATCAATGGGACTAGATAGATAAAGCCTGCTTTAAGAATTTTTTCTACTTCATCCTTAATCATTGTTTCTTTCCTAGGGTTCACTGGTCATAATTTTTGTCGAACCAGCTTTTGGCATAGGCTGTTCAGGAATAGTAAGAACAACATTAATTTATAATGATGGTGCTGAAAAATTGAAAGTACCCATCAGGGAAGGATACATCCTGACACCCCAATTTGCAAGTGTCCGATGCGAATTTTCAATCAAAGAAACTACAGAGACTAGTGCCATTGCAGGATCCACACGAGCGACTGACAACTGATCAATACTGAAAATTATCTCTTTGTGAGGGAAACATAGCACTCAGAAAATAACAGAAACTATGACTTTCATTACGTATTCCAAACTTTTTTTAAGAGTAGATTATAGTCGAGAGGCACATAGACTACTACTTCAATGCACATGATTTTTCCCTCTAACCAGATAGGGAAAGAAGGGATAATTCCATGTGGTATAAACAAACGTCCATCGAATGTCATAAGAAATATATGATATGAAGATAACTCAGGTGAGACAATAGCTCACCAACATGATAACGACATGAAACACGTCAAAGTGCCTTCATCCACCACAGTACAAAAAATATTTTTCGAAAATGACTTCGTGGTGTAAACCGCTAAAATATGAAATGCAACGTGATATGAAAGTTGAGGCTTGATGTTAGAAGTGTCAAACATGATGGAAAGTGAGTTAGAGGATTCAGAATCTCCTAAAGCATACAACAATGCATTTCTTTGCAATGGGAAACTCTGGAGAACTTCTAGTGTGGACATAACACATGGCATTTGGGAAAAATCTTCAACAATAGAATAATTTTGAGTCACTCTAGAGTTTGGATTGTGTGATATCCATTTCAACACATCTTTTGGTATGTGAGGCATTGTGTCTACCGTCGATTTCTCTAAATGGAGAGACTTTGACGATTCTGGTAATTCCTTATCCTTCTTTGCGGACTCAGGATTCCATTAATCACTTGCTCTAGTTTACAAATTAGGATCCGACTTCAACATATAGACATTTTATGTTTTGGATTTTGGCATGGGGATACCCTAATTTCCCCCATCTGCATTAGGTATCGAGGAAGCACCCTGTGTTAAATTCTGACCTTGCGGAAATGGGTTGGTTAAAATAGCAAGATGTTTCTTCATCAACAAGCACTAGGATTCCTCAAGTTTGGGGTAGATATGAATTAGGTGATCTCCTTTGCAAAGTTTGCAAGGGAAATTTACCTTCTTCTTTTCGTTCTTTTCCCCCTCAACATTATTGTTAGCCATTTTATCGTTACCCCCACCACCTTTCTTTTCCTTTCTTTTATTTTTCCCTCTGGGTTGCTGAGGACCCTTCGAAGTCGTCAATTGCACACTGTACATTTGATGACTGGGTAGTGGGGGTGGTCAAACCAAGGTCCATACCAACCACAATTTGTTGAATAGAAAACTTCTTCGTCTGATTAGAAATCATATTTGCATCTTTTCTTTGCGATGAACCAATAATTCCATCGACATGTGGTCCTGATATCAGTTTCATCAAGTCAAGAGTTGATTGTGGCACATTTGGAATTATCTTGTAGAGCATGCTTGACTGGGAGTAAATGAGATTTAATTGTTGCTCTCTAAATATCACTTGTTTCTCTATAAATACTCCTGAAGTGACGACATCGTTAGAAATATAAGGGAGTAATGAATCTAGAAACCATTCTAAAAAAAATTCGGGAGGAACCATGGGCTTAATCAAACTTTTTCATCTCCTCTATTCCCGAATGTGATTGGAAATGTGAGTGGATTTATTTTGTTCAAAATTATCCAAAATCTATGTACCAACATCATATCGGATAGGGAGTTGGAAATGATTGAGAAAGACCATATTCAAATCACCAAATGTTCTGAACTTTGACCCCTCCAACTCTTTATACCATTTAACAACGCCCCTAGTGAGGGTGCGTTGGAATAATCATAATCAAATGAAGTCATCATTCAACGAATTAGAAGATCACCACAAATGAAACATTGCTACCTGATCTCTAGGGTATTCACGACTCTTACCTTCAAATTTTTGTATATCGAAAGGCAATTTGTTTGGGACTGGAGGCAAACTAGGATTATGAAGAATCAAATCATTTATTAACTTAAAAAAATTTGACAAATGAAGGGTTTCCAGAAAAGGTATCCTAGGCTATGACATCGAGGCAAAAACCACAGGATCAACAAATCCCGATTGATTAGAAGCCTGAAAAGATGACCCTAGATTGAAACTGGCACCAGGTTGCCAAGAAGATGTTGGAATACTGAGAGGCGGGGTGAATTAATATGGTCACTTTATTATCAGTTTTAACCACAATATGTAATCATTAACATTATCAACAATATATCATCAATATATCATGAGCAATATAAATTAACATAGCATAATAAACATCCACAAAAACACAATACACCAAATTTACGTGGAAACCCAAATGGGAGAAAACCACATAATTATTTTCTTATATATCAAATGAATACATTCATTGGAAGCACCAAATTCCCAATTCTCCGACTACAACTGGAAGGAGGCTATGACCCCCTATTTATAGGCTCCAACCTGAAGGAAGCTACAACTCCTTGAATTCTCTAGCTCCAACCAAAAGGAGGCTACAACCCCCTGATTCTCAGGATCCAACCTGAAGGAAGCTCCAAATCACTGTGTTCTCTAGAAGCAACCAGAAGGAGGATACAACCCCCTTTCCATGCCCCGTCCCACCGCCCTAAAATATAAATGTAGACCAAAATGTCACTACCACTAATATTGTCACCGCCTCTGATAATCAACTTGGAATCAAATTGCAAACTGTCACATCAACCTATCATTTTATCCAACCTATCATCGTCATTGTATCATTAACTTGTAACTGTCAATGTACCATAGACCTGTAACCTGTACCATCAACTTGTGCTATACCAAAACATGTACCATATCATCCATCGACTATCGAACCATGTACCACAATGTACCTCAAACATGCATCATACCATATACCATAAGGTATGCCACTATCACAAATATGTGCCTCTAATATGAACCATAACAACCATATACAATATACCAAGGATATGTCTCAAGCATGTATCAATGACACCAAAACATAGACCTCACCCATATGCAACTATAAAGGAAAAGGGCCTCCAAAACATGCCTCAAACATGTGCCATATCATCTATGATAAACACACATAAGGAGCATACCTTTGATCCTGTAGCACTCTTCTGTATCAGATAACAGATAAGTAAACCAACATGGGCATCAACAATATGGTACAAGCATCTCTTCACACTTCACAGATTCATAACTTCCTTCACTACTTCCCGTGGATATCTACGCTTTTCTCTACTGCAACCTGCGTCATCCACACCCTTCTGACCTGCAACCTGCAGATTTCTCATAAACTAGGGTTACTCACAATTTTTTCAACTCCGATACTTTCACCTTCAACCTTCCTTCGCAACTTCGGACTTGCTACCTCAAATTCTCCAATAGACCAAAGGTTGTTCAAAAGATAGATGATCAATAGAGATGTGTGTGAATGTACTTATGAGAGACTTATTGAGGTGTATTTTTACTTTTTCCTAGTAACCTCTCTCATTATTTTAGGTCTTCCTTGTTACAACCACTTTACCCTTTGACCAAAACTTGTAACTATTTAGGGGCTTCATAACTAATCTTCAGGGCTTCCATCTTCATGACCTCATAACTCCTCAACTGTGAGGAACCACGTGGAATACCACCTATCACTGGAATTGACATGACAAGGACTATCTATCTATGAGTGAGTTAGCTTCATTCAGACTGTCCTTCATGAAAATTTTCCACAATCAACATCAGGTTCCATAACCACAGGTATGGGGATTCTTGTAGACCTATTCAAAGTGTCTTCCCATGAGGGCCATGCTTAGAGCTACACCATAAGGGGACCACTTTGGGGACTTCTACAAATACAACCATCACATATTTTGTTATCAATGAAAACCACTACTTATTGACATCAATTAAAACCAATTGTCCAATAGAAGAGATCGCAAACTGACGCTAACTTTGATAAAAACCAGGATTTCCGAACCAACAAAGTGAAAAACTCCACTTGTCTTCCCTCCAATAGACTAAAAAGGATTATATCCCGATGACATACTGTTAAGAACCAAATATCAATATAGCATAGAAAAACCTCAGAATAAGTACTCAATGCCTTGAAAAAGAGATAAATTCAAATAATAAGCCTCTTCGAGGGGGCAACCTCCTTATGCCCACATATATGTACAATTACAATATGATTCAAAATGAAAATGTCTCCTTGGTATATATAGGAGACTAGGAGGTATAATTACAACTAATGGCCTAAAGCCACATAAATAAAATAACATTACTAATATAATATGCCCCAATTAAGGGGTAATGAGCCACTATTTAGGGCTTAACATGTCCCTCCCCTTGAGACAAGTGTTGTCCACAACGCTTGAGTAACTATGGATGCTTCTATATAAAAGACTCATCTTCCCAAGTGGAATATTCAACCGGTAGTTTCCTCCATTTAATGAGATACTCTGAAATGGATCTGTTCCTCAACTGGCGAATTCTTGTGTCAGTGATGGCTTCAAGCTCCAATATGATTTTTCCTTCCTCGTCAAGTTTTGGAAATATAGTTTGAACTGGGATCTTGTCACCTATAACCTTCTTTAGGCATGAAACATGGAAAACTGGGTGTACTCATGAAGATGCAGACAACTCTAATTTGTATTCCATAGTACCAATCTTTTGCAACACATTATAAGGGCCATAGTACTTTGGTGATAATTTATTATCCTTCTTGGCTTGCTTGAGGGACATCTATTTGTATGGTTGTAGTCTTAAAAACACCCAATCCCCTACTTCAAAACTTATTTCACTACGATGTTGATCTTCTTGTTGTTTCATACGATTCTATGCCATGGTCAGGTTGTCCTTTAATATTTGGAGAACTTGTTGTTGATGCTCGATGTGATCTTCCACTACTTGAACCTTAGATTTTTCTTTTAGAGAAAAAGTGATGGAAGGAGGGTGGTATCCATAGAGTGCCATAAATGGTGTCATTTTTGTTGCAGTATGAAAGGAAGTGTTATACCACCATTATTCCAAGGGTAACCATTTGAACCATTGTGTTTGTTTATCAGAGACAAAGCAACGAAGGTAGCCTTCCAGACATTT
>WSFP011555570.1:0-11183 GCA_009831015.1 Picea engelmannii
TGTTCTTTGTGTTCATTGTGGTGATGACTTGTTGATGATATATTGTTGATATATGTTGCTGATATGTGCTCACATCTAAATGGTTATAAATGATAACAATGGGTAATGAATAAATGTTGAATGCTAATTGATGAGTTTTTGTGCAAGAGGGAAGTTTTGGGAAAAATAACCCCACACTCATTCACCCCCCCTCTAAGTGTGGTAGGTGTGTCCAACAGTTTCCCCATGGGGATATAAAAATTATTTGGGTATTTCATGCCCCGCCTCTTCTACAATTGAAGTATGTGCATAGATATTAATATTTCTATCTTGTACATGATCAATGAATGATATATTGATGCTCAAACCCACATCTAGAAACAAAACTTAGTCATCAAAAATAGGGTTTTTGTGATCAAATTTTGTTTCATTATGTTCCATAATTTTTGATTGTAAGGACCTTTCAAAATTGTGCACCTTCAATGGAATGTTACTATCAATGGATCTTTGATCAATCAATGTTTGAAAATCTTCCTTTCCCTCATCATTCAATGTTTTATTTAAAAAAAATGGCATAAGTTTCTGCTACATGATAAGGTGGTGGGTTCTCTTGTAGGTGGACATTATTAAATATACTTGCATAGAGTGTATATAAATCTTCAGGTTCTACAAATGACTTGATTTCCTCAGTGGAATAATTTTCATATACCTCATCATATTCCTTACTCTCTTGGTATTCAAGGTGAACATCTGATATGATTTATGAAGAAACATCACTGGTCTGTAAGCATAAGGAGTTTTAGAATTCTGAAGGAAATTCCTCTATTTCAATGATAGAGTATTGGTTAGAAATCATTTCTTCAATATCCTCTTCCCTCAGCTCATAATTTTCATTGGAGGATATAAGATCTATGTTTCTCAATGCTAACTTATCATTCAAATCTATAACAAGCTCAAAAAATGATTCTTTGTTAAATATAGGTTTGAAATCATCCTTTAAAATACTACCCTTGGGTTGTTCTTCGAAATCACATTGAAGAGTATGTGAAACCTAAAGGTCAAAACATGTGGTCCCTATGTTTGAAAATATATCTCCATGATGAGAGGTTGTTGAATCTTCATTGTGAAATATGAATTAGAGAATTGAGAAATAACTTCTTGCAAGTTAGAGACCTTTTCATTTTCTAGGTTGTCTTCTTCAAGGATAGAGAGAAGGTATGAAACCTACTCAAGGATTTCTTAGTCTGAGGGTTTGTCAGGATTTCTTAGTATGAGGGTTTGTCATTTTCAGGAAACCTAAAGTAAATTTGCATAAATTTTCAAAAGAAATCATCTAGAGGTTCATATCCGTTCGTACAGATTCCTTCAATTTCACTATAGAGTTATTCATAGTCATAATTCACATGAGCAGTGATAAATATTTCCATGAATTGTTTCCAACCATGGATTGATTTGGTTGGTAATGTCCTATACCAAGCCTTAATTGGTCCTCCAATGTGAGGATAAAAAACAAACAAATTTCATTGTCTTGAACAATTTTAATATTCTGATGTGTAATGTTAAATTCATTAAGATGCATGAATGCAGAGACTTCCCCTTCACCATAGAAATTAAAATTTGACAAGAGATCAACTGTCTTTACTGGGATGCTACCTAAGGGCTTATGAAGACTCAAAGGGTGATACCATACATAGATATGAGGAGGAGCCATGGGTTGGTTAAAACATTTTAGAAAAAATGGCTCCACATAGGTCATCTTGTCATTTGGCCCTCCTTCTAGTAAGCCAATTTTGTTGACATGTTGAAATGACCTTGATCAATAGTAAGGGTCACCCTTGGTGAGAAGTCTCAATTATAACTCACACCATTTTGAATAGGGATTCATCTAGATTCTATCTTGGAAACCATTATTGATTTTTGGGTTTATTGATTGCGACCCGATCTAGTATCAATGGTTTTATAAAATAGAGAATGAAATGCAACAATCAACTAATATAAAATGCAAATGCATGTGTTCAGACATGACTAAAAATAACTAGAAATAAATCACATAATCACACATACTCTTGGTAATTACATAGGAAAGAGTTCACTGAGAACAAGGACACGAATACGAATAAATGAATGCAAACCTAGAATACTCTAGTATTAAAACAAAGATCTATAGTCCTATGCTCACATATCAAGACAAACATTTCTAGAAAATAGAAATAAGAATGAAAAATCTACACAAAGAATAGTCTATAGCATGAGATACTTTCTTACACAACTCTAGTACTGAGCAAAAGAAACAAAATAGCCCACATAAAATACACATAGGAATTCCAGTTCTCTAGAAAATAACTTGACCAAAAATGGCTTCTCCTTGATACAATTTTCAGTATTAGTACATGAAATCTCCAATAGACAAAAATCCCCATCTCTTTAGAGTTTCTAGAATTTATAATCATTTACAGGAATAACTGTCCTCTTTTGGCCTAGTAGCCAAGTGGTAGTTTCAACTTCATTCAAGAAATTGTCCCTCTCATTTATTAGCCTTCCAAATTACATATTCATCCTTTTCTCCAAGAGGAATTCATTATATTCAATTTTATATTAATTTGGTGCCACCTATTCCTCCTTTTTCTATTAGATACATGATTAAGGACTCCAAATGTAAAACAGGAAAATAATCAATTTTCTTGGAGTATTGATGAGTATAATCCCTTTTCCTTAGGTTTACTGATGGACATGTGTAGCTTATGTGAGCCCATGCTCAAGATTTGTACTAGATGTTTTCATTACTTGTCTTTTTGGATTCACATCTGATCATTGCTCATGTGATGATACTTCATCCTTTTATGTAGATAACATTTGCAAAGACATCGCTGTATATTGGTGGGTCCTTGTCTCTATGATTTTTAGCATCCATGTTTCTACCATTCACTTCTTCATACATAATGTATTGAAATTAAAATGTATAATTTATTATTATTATTATCGATACCTAGATGCCATTACCACAAATTGTATAAGTTGCAAATATACAAAACTTCAAATCATACTTTAGAAACATGCATTTAACATAAATGATTCAATTGGAAACTTAATTAGGAGTTTGAGTTTGCTTCCCTAAGTCCGATCTCTGGTCCCTTTGATAATGATTTTGCAGACACTTTAGCTGAAATGAAGTGTTATCAAGTTTCTAGGCTATTGATAGTGTGGATGTATTCAACTTTTCAAATATGGAACAAAATGGTAGGGAATCCACTAAAACGTTTAATAGAGAAGTTGTAGATCCTTGCAAGATATTTTCAATGGTATAAAGAGTGTACAAAACAGAGTTTGAGATCAAAAGTTATGTTCAAAATACAAAAAAATTGTGTTCTACCTTATGCCCCATGTCACACCCCTTTTAACTTTTGGTACAATATGCCTTGTGTCACACCTATTTTAACTTTCGATGCGAAATGTTTTTTTTTTACCTATAATTTTTTTTTGTGTATTGCAAACAAAAAAAATCTTGTATTGTGATATGCTTTGAAAACCCTTGTATCATGCTTATCTAATTTTTATGGTGGTGTGGCATGCTCGTGAATTAGAGTGTATCACCCTTACACAATATTTTGGTTGGTGCGGCATGGTATGTATTGCACTCACACAATCTTTTAGTTGGTGTGACATGGTATGTATCACACTCACATGATATTTTGGTTGGTGCGACAAGTGCTTTATACCTTGGATTTTATGCTCCCCTTATCAAAACATGTCTCATGCATACTATAAGCTTGTGTCTCCCTCAATTTTTTTTTTCACGTGCGACCTCATGCATAACACTTATGTACACTTCTTTGTTATTTTATGTTTTATATTTTATGCACTTTTATACCACCCGACACCATGTTTCACATTTGATTTTTTTTTTATGGTTCGATATGTATTGCATGGAATTTGTTTTTTGTGCAATACATGTTTAACATTGGATTTGTTTTTGTGTATGATACATGTTGCATTGGATTTTTTTTTGTGTGTGAGATAGATGTTTTAGAGCATTTGTTTTTCAAGGGCGATACCATATCCCATTGGATTTGTTTTTCAAGGGCGATACCATATCCCATTGGATTTGGTACAATGCATGTTAACACATTGCTTTATGTGCCCCTCCTTTATAACTTTATGTGATGTGTACAACTTTGGTGCACTTACCTTATACACACTCCACAACATTTTTGTCTTATTCATACCTCATTACCTTTTATATTATTCATACTTCATCACTTTGGTTTAAACCTTATTATTATTTTAAGTGTGTTGCATTGAAAGGTGTTTTGTGTGTGATACCATATTGTGTTGGAACTTGTTTTATATGCATTGAAAGGTGTTTTGTGTGTGATACCATATTGTGTTGGAACTTGTTTTATGTGCATTGAAAGGTGTTTTGTGTGTGATACCATATTGTGTTGGAACTTGTTTTATGTGTGATATGGTAAACCATTGGAATTTTTTTTTGCAACTACTCTAAATTTCGAAGATTTGTGCCCTATGTCATGGAGAAATAACTATAATTTTTCCATACAATGTTTGATTGAGGTGCCATCGTTTGCAGTGCATAAAGGATAGGTGGGAGATGTAGCACAACCACTACTAACATCATAAACAAATTGATTGATACCCATAGAGTTAAATGCGTGTATCATGATAAAATTTCACATGCATTCTAACAGTAAATTAAAAACATGAATGCGACCAATTAACATGCACATAAAAAAAAATACACTCAAAGAACATAGTTTATGCACAACAATTAAAACCCATAAATAAAAACAATGAATGGAGATAAGACACTTATCTTTATAAGTCAATGTGCAACCAACTATAGAGGACAGATGCTCCACCGAACCACAGACTTGCTACTCCAGGTCTCAATAACACGTCACCCTTGAGCTGGGCTAGGAATACACAAGAGAGGATGTCTCCTAAGGGTGTCTACTGTTCACTCACAAGAAGCTAATTCCTACAACTATTCCAATCTACCAACTCTCTTTCCCCTCAACCTGCATTACCCAAGGAATGGGATCCCCTTCTTTTCCACGTAGCCCCTCAAGTTATCCAACTTCCCTCTAGGGATTCTACATAAGTTGGCTAGAAAATATCTTTGTTGGGGACTCCATGAATTTACAGTTACAATAAGAATTCTAACAATAGTAAACTCACTTTCTCTGGGTAATTTCCTCCATGGAAATATTACTCTATAGGCCTAACCTTCTTCATGCAATCTACAACTCCAACAAGCTTCCTTTCATGCTCATTATGGTTTCCTTCAAGATACAACACTCAACACTCTCTTTCTATCCCAAAAATTGCTTGTAAAAACGACCTACAATACCCTCACATTCCCCAATGTTGATTGTACTCAATCCCTTGCTCTCAATAACTATGCGAGGTGACTTTTCCCACCAACCCTCTTACATGTATTCAATGATTGGGGCTTTGAAACACTCATAAGAGAAATTAGAAAGTTCATACAAAAATAATTTTTAGAAAGGTGGCTTGGGATTAATACACATGAATAATCCCCCCTTGGAATCCCCTCTCTTGTGGAAAATTAACCCCCATGACTCCGTTTGTGTTCATTTGAAGCCAAAAATACATTTTATCTTATTAGTTTTGATATACAATGTTTACATATTACATCGTTGGGCCTGCAACCATGCATCATATTTACATTATACATCATTAAATTGGGGATTAAAAACAAGGACGTTACAAGATATTTCCAATGAGTGGTTGTGCAACCTCACTCGAGATCATTTCAACAACCTTCATAAGCAATAAGGCCCAATCAACAAGAAATTTTTATTGCGTTTCTTGTACTTTTGGACCTCAGATTCATATTCATCTAGTTGTGTTGGGTTTGTAATCCCACAAAACCTATAGTAGGTCTGTTTCGAGGTAAAAAATGACTTTGACCAATACCCATGATTATGAACGAATTGTTTTTTTAATAAAATATCGAACCTCGTTCTTGTCAGTCCTTTACTTGAATTCAATTATGTCAACTTTTTTGACATTTGTGTTATATAGGATTTCAAGATGCCAACTTAAATTGAGGTTATCCATCGATATCTTAGAGATATTATCCTGGGAAAATAGCCAATTGATGTCTATAACACTTGGTAGAAGTGTCAATTCTTTTTGAAATATAATTTAGAGATAACTTGTGCCTTTTGGATGCTACAATCAACTCAGGTGAAAATATATGGCACTTTCATAGGTCATGGTTAGTCGAATAACCAAGAGGCACAAAAACACATGCAAATATGACACATGCAACAAGAACCACTTTGAAACACAAACAAACTTGACAAGACTACCGCTAGACTCAATCATGACCACAACATAGGGTGGACCTAAACAACAGGCGGTCGGAAAATAATCACCCATTCAATCAACAAATGATCAATGATTAAAAACAAAGAGAAAATGATCAATGGATGAAGCAATTAAAATTTTTGATTAAAAAATATTTAGGAGGGGCCCCAAGCTGGTGGAATTAAGGGGCTGTTGAGGCCTCGACAATTGGAAACACACTAGACAAAGCCATAATCTCTACTCATCCTCCCTAAATTATGAGCATGAAATGCAAAGGCTCACATTTTAACCTTCAAGGTCATTCCAAAATAAGTGTGAAGCAGGTACTTAAAACCGTTCATCATGATGGATTCACTGGTGATACTTGCATGTCGTCTAATGGAGCTCATCTATTGTATTAAGAGGATGAATGGCGATGATGTTTATTTCCTTACATTTCATCGATCATCTAGGATAACATCTTCACCATAGGGTCGATATAGATTTGAGATATAAATGATTTTCACCAAGTGAAAATATATTATCCTTCAGGTGTCTATAGCCTTGATATAAATATTTACATGTTCTCGAGAAGATTATTTATGGAAATGTTATAAAACCCTTGGTCAAAATAAACTATATGATCATGGTTTCAACCTGAAACTTGGATGATGTTTTGAAGTATAAATTCCATCAGTTTAGTTGATGGGTTGTTGCATTTTTAGAATTGATTTAATATGGTACATCATTATTGAATATAATCTCTATGGGACCCACTAATGAGGAGTAAAGTATCTAGTAGAATATGGCTAAGTCTCCTCCTTGGTTAACTCGACATTTTCATGACAATGCATTTCATAGATTCATGGCTTTGACCAATGTGTCGCCATTTATTGAGGCCTCAGCATGTCGAGGTGTTGTTTTCTTAGTATTGAATGAATGATAATTTTACACCGTTGATTATGATCAACATTCACTGTTTGATTTTATTGATTTAATGCATTCATTAAAACACAATCTCAGTTATATTATTAGATTTTTATTTGCCTCATAATTTCATTTCCTCGCTTGTATCATATTGCATGCATCTTTGTTTTGAAGTTGCACTTTTTGGATTTATTGGTTCTCATCCATGTATGAGTATTTGCAACATTATCTAAGTTTAGTGAAGTTTTATTGCATCTCTATTTGACTCAGAATTGCATTTTAGGATTAATTGACAAGTTCACCAAGTGTTTGGTATTAGGGGTCTTGAATGTCAATTGACCATTTTCATGGATTAAAATTTCTCAGATGGTGATGAATTATTCCAATGCTAGTCAATGTCATGGAAGAAAATATAACAAATATTTAAGATGAGTTGACATAATTCAATTAGGGAAAATAATGTTTTAAACGAGTCTCATATTTTCATTAAAAGATGATTTTGTGCATTTGTTTTTGGATCTTGACCATTTCCACCATCCAGCGCTATGAAAACCTACAACTTGAATCCCTTTCTAACAAAGCATGTTGTACTTTATTAATTATGAACACTTTAAATATTACATTAAAGACGGGCTTGCAACCACTGGTTGGGAAGTTCTTTTTATTCTCCCTGCACTATAAAAGATAGTTCTTAATTGGAGTTCATATGGAGAAATTATCATAATTTAAAATCAAATAACTTTTCAAGTTGATGCATAATACCAATTAAATTAAAAATTTTAAAATAGGTTTGTAGATTTTTCACTTAAAAACATTCTCTAAAAAAATTAAGAAAATTATGATTTGAATGAGGCATTTTTCAAAAACTCAAATTCATGTGTTGTGGTGAAATTGTGCAACTCAAGAATTATAGTGAACCTTCAAAAAAAACCCCACAAGCTTTTGCCGACTCATTCTAAAAATCCAGACTTTTAAAATTTCAAAATTACGCTGCAAGCTTTGTGGTCTTAATATAAAAAATTCAATAGTTGAAATTTCTAAGCTCCACAAGAAGATTTACCGTCTTTATTTCTTAAAATAAAATTGGATTGTAATTTTTTTTTTTTTTTTGTAACTAGGGGAATCGGTAACAACGAAAGTATCGTACTCGCGTGACATGGGGTCGAATCCTGCTAGCTGCCTTATAACCCCTAGGGAGAAATGCACAGCCTGCAAGCACACCTCTCCGAGTAAATCGGGGCGAGAATCGACCTTGAGACCTCTTTTTACATATTTCTGTCCATTTACACGACACTTGCCAATCGGTCTACACCCCTGCGGGATGGGTTGTAAAATTCAAACAATAAGCTTTGCGGTCTTTTTAATTTTTTAAATTAATAAAAATTAAAGTTTCTCAAGGAAAAAATTTAAAATTAATTTAAAAAACTTTAAACCTTTTTTTGCTTCAAATAATGCAAAGTATGTTGAAAATAAATTAATGATTTAAAAAACACAAAGTTGGAAAATCATGTTAAGGTTTTGTGTAACGAAGTTGTGTCCTTGCAAGGGAACAAAATAAGAAAAATACTACATAGAACATGAAAAAGGATAGACTTAGTATATAAACCTCAACCCCCTTTAAATATGAAACAAAAATTGGTTGTAAATTTTATTGATAAATTTGATTACAAATTTTCTTTTCCAAACAGACGTAGGTAAAATGAATGCCTTACTTTTAACCTTTGTTGTTCAGAATTTGAATCTTAAATCTTAGAAGACAATCACAACCCTAATGCATTTAATTTGCCGAGTAAAGAGTTTACAATGCATAATTTTAAAAAAATTCCCTTTGCAGATACTAACATAGGTTTATATCCTAACAACCAAGTTTCAAATAAGGATGTCGATGAGAATGGATGGGATGTATCATATGCTTTTACTCATTTGGTTACTGCTAAAGCAGATGTAAAGTAGATGTAAAGCAGATGTAAAGCAAATGTATGTATAAATCTAGAACTTCTTATATTGAGCAATAATGAAAAAAAGGATAATGGGTTTTTGAACATTGGCCAATCTATGATTTGTAATCAAAACAAAGAATTTTTAGGCTATGAGGAAATTAGTTACACATTAGATTCTCAGGATCATTACGATTTCAAAAACTAATTTTAGGAATTTAATATAGGGGAATCTTTACCAACGTCTTCCTTGTTATTGAACTTCCCATGCCTTAATTCCAAGCATGCAAAACATGATAAAAGTAGGTCCCTAAAGTTAGAGCTCGATGAGATTGAAAATCATTTTTAGGTCATTTGTTCTAGGTACACTCTTTTGCTAAATCAGATCCAAGAGGAGAAGGTAGTGAAATAGAAAATTTGTAAATCAAATAAGCTCCAAGCTCTGTTCTATTCAAAAGATGAAAAATAGGTAGTGGTTAGTGTGACAAAACAAAACTTTGATGCCTCATATTTTCTGGATCATCTCATGCATGTCGATCAATCTTCCCCTTTTCTAATAATAAATCACAAGGATATATTTTAATCTCATAAGCTTGAATATAATTACCAAGAAGTACTTCAAAGAAATGAGGAAGTAGGAGGGGCACATCAAACACTATCTAAGACTTATGTATTGATTGGATATGAAAAGGCTCAATTCCTCATTCATGTAGATGAACAATTTATTATCGCTAATAGAACTGAGTATGATTTTAGTTCTAATGAGTGCCAAAAATTCACATCAATAAACCAATATGAAATGGAAAATAAGGACTAAATGTTTGATCCCATATCCCTATGGATGCAATCGTTATTCAATGAAATTTTAGGGTTACAAGATAATAAGTTTGTTCATGAGCCAACCGCTAAAAATGGATCATTGATGCGCTATGATTTAGTCTTTATTAGTTTGCAACACAAATTTTCACCTACCAAATGCAAAAATATAGTTCAAGGCATACAAAATTTGCATGGATGGTTACATTGGCATTTTTCATTTCACTTGACATAGGTTTGCCGGTGGTTAGTATAGGATGTAGGATAGGTTTTGTTTTCTATTCATAGCTTAGTTTCGTTTTTAATTAGCTTGCTCAGAATATGCAGTTTTATTTTGAATTTGATTTGAAGAATACATTTTGATTTCATTATTTCTTTACACTTTCTCCTTTTGTTACCTTTATTGTTTAGCTTATTATTTGGCAAATAGGCCCGATTTTACTTCTTGAATTTTTTGGTTTTGATGATTCACTTACTTATGATTTAACATGATTGAGTTCTTCTTGATCTAATGAAGAATGTCTATGCAAAGAATTGTTTTTGGAGTTCTAGTAGATAGATAGTATCACTCTATTCATGACCTTATTATTCACAAACCTTGATAAATTCCAAATACACTAACCTAACTGTTTGAGGAAGACACATATAAAAAATTCCCAAGTGATATTTAAATTGCAATGTTCCCTTGGAATGGCTTTTCATTTTTGAATGTTGTGATTGCTACATAATCACTTTTGATCTGACTTCGAATTTTTAGGGATATGGTGTCAAAACATATTGTAAACATTTAATGGAAACAATAACGATGGGCATACCCATAAATCATAGATTAAAGTTTCACCTCAAATTTGTTTTAGAGATTTTCAATTCAAAATTGGCATCACACTCTTGAGAATACAATAATGATGATCTTAAACTTCAAGGGATCTTAGTAGAGTATGGATGAGGTAATGTTTTAAAGCGAAAGATGGGAATACATTTTCAGTTAAGATTCATAACTTATTCTCACTTTGTCCTCAAAACCTAGTGTATTGAGACTCAAGACAACACAAGTTTGAGATTGGATATGGATTTGGAAGTAAATATGTTGAATATGAAACAAAGAAGTGTGTTGTTAGGGGGGAATTTTTTTCAATGAGAAGTACTAAAACCTATAATTTTTTTATCTAATTGAATATTTTTTAGAAAAACATG
>ML906382.1:0-11183 GCA_009831015.1 Picea engelmannii
AATATACCTCAGGTCCTCCCGAGGGAACAGAGGGGAAAGGACAGAGAAGATCAAAGGGTTCAAACCCCCCTCCAAAACAACCTAGTTGATCATGAGGAAAGAGAAGAGATAGATGAGTTCAGCCCGCAAATTCACTGTATTGAAGAGACTCCCCCTTTTCCCCACTTGACTCAGTCTTCATATAAAAGATCTTTGATGAACATTCAGATCCATGAGTTAGGAAAGGAAGAAAGGGTCGGGCATACTTCTAACAGATACAATCTCAGGTCAAGGAAGAAAGAAGGAGACTTTGACAGCCCCGACCAGCCCCTCATAGCAGATAGGCCTATCAAACCTGCAGCAGCCACTACTAAAGAGAAGAAGACTCAGAGTGCTTTGCCAGTAGCCAAAGAGCCTGTCACTGAGGTAAGAGAATCTCCTAAACCTACCCCCTCCTTCAATTTTGAGCATGAGATTCAGAAGATTAGGATTCATGTACCTCTCTCTGAGCTAGTTAAAAATGAAGACTTCAAAAGGTCCCTCTCCAAGTTGCTACAATCTGAATCCCCCCAGCCCCCCACTGACTCAATAAACCTTCAAGATGAAAATCCTCCATTCGTCTTAGGGCCCATGGTAGAGGATAGGGATGATTCATCCCCTCCCTTCTACACTTCCCTGAATATACATGATAAAGTGTTGCATAACTGCCTCATGGACTCAGGGGCTTCCCATAACCTTATGCCAAAAATATTAATGGAAGAGTTGGGATTAGAAGTGACCAGGGCCTATCATGATTTATACTCTTTTGATTCAAGGAGGGTGCAATGCCTGGGAGTCATCAAGAACCTGATGGTTTCTCTGTTTCAACTGCCCATGAAGAGTGTGGTCATGGACATTGTGGTAGCTGATGTTCCTCCCAAGTTCGGCATGTTGTTGTCAAGATCTTGGATTAAAAGACTTGGAGGAACATTACAAATGGACCTCACATATGCTACCATCCCAGTGTTCGGAGGGGAGCATAGAAGACTATACAGGGAAGCCCAACTGGCCTACATAATCAGTGATGAAGCCAACCCTACCAATCACCCCATATTTTCCTTGGACACTGATTTAGGCTCCAGTTTACTGCAGCTCACCCATGCCCCCGAGCCTCCTCTGAAACTCAGAAAGAAACCCATTGTTTCCCCTGAAGTTCCTCTCTCCATCACCCCAATCTAGAAAATGTTTTTTGATGGAGCCTGTTCCTGAGAAGGCGTTGGAGCTGGAGTGGTTTTTATGTCACCTTCTTAGGAGACCACATCTCTGTCATACAAATTAGAATTCGAAGCTACCAACAATGTGGCAGAGTATGAAGCTCTTATACTAGGATTAAGAGCCGCAAGGGAAATGGGAATCCAAGAGCTAGCAGTGTTCGGAGATGCCGAGTTGGTAGTCCAGCAAATCAGAAGCGCTTATCAGGCCAAGCATCCTCAACTCAGGAGTTATAGAAATGAGGTATGGGACCTAATTGATATTTTCTTCTCAGCATTCAACATTTCTTTCATCCCAAGAGAAGAAAACACAGTGGAAGATTCCTTGGCTACATCGGCAAGCATTTTCAAGGTACCCTTGCCGCCCAAACTGAGGTATGATGTAGAAGTAAAATACAGGCCCTCTATACCTGACAACGTCAAGCATTGAAAGGTGTTTGAGGATGATCTTGAGCTCAAGAAATTCTGGAGACTATCGAAGAGTTTTCAGAGCTGCATATCGATCAAGATTTCGTCCTTGAGGAAGGGTTTAATGGGGGCAAGTTGCTGAGTAAAATTGCAAAGCATGACATTATTCAGCTGCCTGGCAATCACATTCCAAGGCGACTAGTCCCATTAGAAAGATTTTTCGATGGGAATGATGTGGCAATAAAGGGAAGAGTTTCGGGTGATGATGCTAACATAGCCGAATGCAACATCGACACGCAGGAGGAGCCTAAGTTTGTCAAATTATCAAGTAGCTTGACGGATGAACAGAGGGCGGAATATGCTGGCTTATTAAAAGAATTTTCTTATGTGTTTGCATGGACCTACAAAGATCTCAAAACTTATGACACATCAGTCATTGAACACAAGATTCCACTGAAAGAATAGGCTAAGCCATTCAAGCAGAAGTTGAGACAGATAAATCCCATGTTATTACCTGTCATGGAGAAAGAAGTCAGGAAATTGTTAGATGCCCAAATCATTGTCCCCTTGAGGTATTCCGAGTGGATAGCTAATTTGGTTATGGTAAAGAAGAAAAATGGAGAAATCAGACTCTGTGTTGATTTCAGGAACCTGAACAGAAGCTCAAGGAAAGACAATTATCCCTTGCCCAACATGGAACACATATTGCAAAAGGTAATTGGTGCATCTAGGATATCCATGATTGAAGGGTTTTCTGGTTATAATCAAATATCAGTCATGCCTGAGGATAGAGAAAAAACGGCTTTCACCACTCCTTGGGGCACATTCATGTATGCCAAAATGCCTTTCGGGTTGATGAACGCAGGGGCAACATTTCAGTGAGCCATGGACATAGCCTTTATCGGGGAAAAAGATAAGTTTGTGGTGATCTACCTGGATGATATAACAGTCTTCTCCGGGTTCAACAGAGAACACTGCAGCCATCTGAGGAAAGTTTTTTTGAAATGTCGGAGGTTTGGCCTATCCTTAAATCCTAGAAAATCTTTGTTTGCTATGAAAGAAGGGAAGCTATTAGGCCATATAGTATCGGAAGGAGGAGTAAGGATCGATCCTAGCAGGGTTGAGGCAATTCAAACCCTGTCGCTTCCTAGATCCAAAAAGGAAGTTCAGGCTTTCTTAGGAAAGATTAATTTCTTGAGGAGATTTGTCTCAAATTTTGTTGAGTTGGTAAAAAATATCACAGCCATGCTCAGAAAGGGAAATGAAGTAAAATGGACCGATGAACCCAGGGAATCTTTCATCCAAATAAAAAGAGCATTGACTGAGGCACCTATTCTGATCAGTCCTGACTATTCCAAGGAGTTCCTAATTTTCTCTTTTGCCTCCTTTGATACAGTAGCAACAGTTTTGTTACAGAGAAATGAGGAAGGACGAGAACAACCCATTTCCTTCTTCAGCAAGGCATTGAGAGATGCAGAAACCAGGTATGAAATCATGGAAAAACAAGATTATGCCTTAGTAAAGGCCCTCAAAGCCTTCAGGATCTATGTCCTGCACTCAAAGGTGATAGCGTATGTTCCTTCAGCTTCTGTGAAGGACATCCTTGTATAGCCTGACATGGATGGGAAAAGAGGGAAGTGGATTGCCAAGATCCTAGAATTTGATCTGGAGATTAAGCCCACCAAGTTGATAAAGGGACAACGTTTAGCCAAGTTGCTGGCTGAGTCCAATTACAAAGCCCTGGGGATCAGCCACATCAACTCCTGCTTGAAGATACAGCAAACTAAGTCGTTCAATAAGAATTCTCAGGGTGCCTTATCACTAACAACATGCCCCTGGTACAAGGATATCTTGTATTTTCTGCAGGAGTTGAAGCCCCCTGATGGAATGGGAAAAATCAAATAAAGGGCTCTAAAGCTCAAAGCGGTTAGATATTGCCTCATCGACCAAATATTGTACTGGAGAGACCCTCTAGGGGTGTTTCTGAGATGCTTGGACCCACAGGAGGCCTAGAAGGTTATGTTTGATTTTCATAGCAGCCTTTGTGGAGGTCATCATTTCTGGAAAACCACGACTCACAAGATACTCCGGGCTAGGTATTACTGGCCCACTTTATTCCCCGATGTTTGCAGGGAGATCAGAGCTTGCATCAAATGCCAAAAGTTCTCAGGAAGACAACAACTCAAATCGCTGCCATTAAAACCCATAGTAGCTTCGGCACCTTTTCAGCAATGGGGGTTGGACTTCATCGGAGAAATTCATCCTCCCTCAAGTGATCAGCACAGATGGATCCTGACTGCAACAGATTATTTCACCAAGTGGATAGAAGGTATCCCCACCAGAAGCGCATCACACAAAGTAATTATCAACTTCCTGGAGGATATCATAGCCCGATTTGGCTGCCCCAACAGGATTGTCACCGATAATGCTGCTTCTTTTAAATCTGAACCTCTAATTAAGTTCTGTGAGTAGTTTCAGATCTCACTAATTCACTCTACCCCCTACTACCCCCAGGGAAATGGTTTAGCGGAATCCTCCAACAAAAGCCTGATAAAGATCATCAAAAGATTGTTAGAGGATAACAAAAGAGCCTGGGATTCAAAGTTGAAGTTTTCTTTGTGGGTCGATCGTGTCACAACAAAGAAGTCTCTAGGCACTTCGTTGTTTCAACTAGTCTACAGAGCAGAGGCAGTTTTCCCTACTCAGCTCGCCTTACCTGTGGCGAAGTTCTTTCAAGACTACGAGGGAGAACCAGATCATATGATCAGAAGGATTCATCAGATAGTGGAAGTGCAGTAGATCAGAGAACAAGTGAGAGACGTTGCTTATAGTCATCAGCAGAAGATCAAGCAGGCTTTCGACAGAAAGGTCAAGAAAAAGGAGTTTGAGGTCGGGGATTTGGTATTTAAATGGGATGCACGCAGACAAGATAAAGGCAAGCACGGAAAGTTCGACGCCCTCTGGATCGACCCCTTTAAAATCTCTGAGATTTTCTCCAACAACACCTATGGGTTGCAGGATCTGGAGGGTGAAGAGGTTTTCAACAGCCCAGTGAATGGGCATTTTCTGAAAAAATGTTTTATTTGAGCCTTAGACAACTCCTTTGTTTGTAAATATTGTCTTTTAGTTCTTTGTTTTGTTTCTTTTTGTATGTTTTCGGCCTAATAAGTGACTCCATGGCCCAATAGCAAAGCACTGAAGCTGCAGAAGGAGTTTTTAGAGCATCGCAGGGATGACTCTATCCCCCATGGAGCCCAGTGTTAGCGATATTTCTTGTCTCAGGATTAGGCGTACCCAAGTCTGCAGTTTGCATGGGAAGCACCTGAGCATAACACGAGAGAATCCCATTTTGTAGCAGCAAGTCAAGCAAGTGAGTGGGCAAAGTTTTGTCTTCAGCAGTCGAGAACCATCCTCAAAGAAAATCGATGGTTAGAATCTTACAGAGGAGACCGACAGAGATCCCGCAGAGTCGGGGATCAGGGAACTAAAAGTTCCGTGCACATGACAATGGGAATCGCGATATCCCGATACGTGATTTCCCGATGGAGTTAAGGACAGTAGTGGAGGACAGGTGGCAGGCTTTCGCGACGGGGAACGGATCGTTGATAGGTCAACGACCATGAGCCATCGGGGATCGGAGAATCGCGAGTCCAGAGGATGCATGCACATTGACGTCGCAAACCCCGAAACCTCGATGGAAAGATTTATGGCTACAGTCATATGGTAGCAGGTCACATGAACCATTGTATAGCTCGAATGGGCTAGCGCATAAGGTGCATCGACGTATCGGCTATCGGGATTTCAGGAATCTGGCACCCCTCATTTCTCGCATTTTGAAATCCCAAGCCCCGAATTTCCGATGGCACCCAGAATCAGGCCTATGGTTTTAGCATCTGGTCATCAAGAAGGAGGTCTGAAAGAGGGGCGCTTTCATTTTCATTTGGCCAAAGGTTCTGAATTAATTCTCAGAAGGGGGGTCACTGTGCTCTGTCGACTCCAGCTCGATGTGATTTGGATCCCGGTACCCGCTCAGAGTGGATAAAGAAGAAAGAGGGTGGGTGAAGCCTCGCGTCACCCATTTATTACAGAGTATGGAAGTCCCGGCTGAAATTTACCCATGGGGGTCCCTCGTACCGGTTCTCTTCAGGAAAGCCACGCCGAGTATCCAGCTCACCAGAGGAACCTGCACATGCCAGTTCAACATTCAAAGGGCTCAGCTACCCCCTGGCGTGAGCCATGCTGAATTAAAGAGGCGTATGACAGGAGGACATAGGACCAAGCGCAGAAGGTAAACTGACAGCCCATCCTGATAGAGAAGCTCCTAAACGTCAAGCATTGAATTCATGATATGATTGCGCCTTCAGCGCCTGAGTCAGCTCCAAGTATATCTAGGCATTTTTTCCATTTTGTAAGCATCGATGGTTGAGCAAAGCTCCCAGTTGTAATAGCTTTAATGAAATTGTGTTCTGGTTATTTTCTGAACTCTTGAGACTTCTTGCCTGATGAATGTTAGTTTCTCTCATATCTTTGTCTATACTATATTACAGCAGCTCGGAATTGGAGGATCCAGTCGAGTCGTGATTGTTGTAGGATGATGTATGTTGGATCACTATGACAGTTGTGTAGTTCTAAATAGTCTCTGTAAATTTCTCAGCACTGAACGACTTGGAATTGGAGGATCCAGTCAAGTCTACCCTTTAGTTTCTTGAAGCCCTGAAACATGCGGATCCTATTTTCAGAGTTTTTCCTCTACGAGCTGTCGAAAGGCCTATTACCCGAGATATTTTGTCCACTCTTCTCCCAAGTCTTCCATCTACCCATCTCTAAATCAACTTCCTGACTGAAGTTGGGTCAAGACCTCCTTTGTTCTTTCTTACCAGAAACAGTTTGTATTTCGAAGCGATACATGTTCGAGTCTCTACCCATTTGATCACCAACCTATCAAACCGTGACATAAAAACTGATGGGCGTTGGGCTCTGCTTCTGCAAGCAATCTAGGAGTGACTTCCAGCGCTAACAAATTCAAATATCCATTCTTTTAAAGAAATTATTCTCATAAAGTTTCATAATTGAATATAAAGTGTGCACCCCCCCCCCCCNTCAATATGCATAAGAACCAAAAATATATTCCCTTCTTTGGCCAAAGAATACCAATTGTTATGTACCTGAGTAGATATGAAATTATATCTTAGGGGAAACCCTTAATCTCAATAAGAATAAACCAAACCATTCATAAAATATTCAACACAAGAATGTATAAAAAACCCTTAAGGTAGGGTAACACCATATATTAATCCTTTGGGAAGGATAACACACCTCAAGCAATCCTTTCTTGCGACAATAAAAATATTATTCACTATGCTTCAATACATTTCTTACACTTCTTTATATAACATTCTCTCTATCTCCTAGGAACATTCTAAAGAAGGAATATTCTAGTAGGTAGAACCTTCTAGAAATCCCTCTTACCTTTATTGTGTTCGCACTATTACATGGACCTTATTTATTATAATTAGCCTTATATATAATAATACATAAATACATTTCCATTGGTTACCTCCATAGGTACCCTATATTACCTCCCTAGGTATACTACAATGGAAAGTGATCAAAATAACCCACATAAAGAAGATATGGTTACTGCCAGTAATTCACCTCCCACTGAGGAAAACATTGATCTTCACCTTGATAATATTCAATCTCTCATGAAAAGGTTGGTGCATTCAGAAAAATCACCATAGAATACACTTGGAAAATTGGAGCATTACCCTTAGCTTTGTTACTTACTCGTAGAAGGAGAATGATAAAACATGGTCTGACAACGCCAGAACATACTTTTATACACACAACTTAAGGTTTAGTAGATTTTTCCCTAATAGAAATAGAACAACCTCTCAGCCTAATCCATGGCACACCTGCTACCACCCCACCAAAAATCAATTATTTTGAAATAAAAGATCCACATTCTGAGGAAGAAGGATCTGATTTAGAAACCTTAGATTATATATCAGATGGCATGGGGGATAATAATGAAAATAACTAGGAAGGTAATAACCATCCTTGGTTGGCTAAATATTCATTTTCCTTACCCGCCCAATTACATAACTTACGTAGGCATCCAAATAAATTGCTTCCTAAGCTTGACCCTGAGACCTCAGGGTTACTAGAGGATCACATAAAGAAATTCATATTGGACATTAGGTTGGTGAATGTACAACATGAATATGTAGCGTACATATTATTTCCATATACCTTTGAGAATTCAACCTCAACCTAGTATTTTAACCTCCCAATTGGTTTCATAACTATCTAGACAATGTTTCAAAAGGAATTTCTAGACAAATTTGCAGAAGAAACTACAACATGAGCCTTGATGGTTGAACTGTTTTCCTCTACCATGGACCCCAAAGAGAAGGTGAAATATTTTAACCAAATATTGTATTCTATGGTTCATAATCATTCCATAGAAATCTCATGTACCTCAAACGAATTTCTTAGCAAGGCTATATGCCTTTGGGTAGTAAAATGGTGCCAAAATTTATACCTTATTGTTTTAGCTGTAAATTTTTGATACGATCTATGTTTTTCTATCGAAGTAGTTCATTGGATATCCATCTTCAATTTTTTTTTATTTAATTTGTAGAAACATAGTGTACCAAATGTACACTCAGTTCTCGTAGGTTTTGATTGACTAAAAAAGTCATTTAAAGCCTCAAAATTTCCCTGCAAGTTCATGACCTTCAAAATACGAAAAAAAAAACATAGAAATTTGATTGTTTTACCATTATAACACCCCTTTTAATCTGAATCATTGATCTCAAAATCGAGTGAAATCAGATTTGTTGATCTACTAATCCTTTCCAAATCTCGTGGATCAATTTCCATCGTCAATCAACAACTTAAAATAATTTGGAGCATTGATCTGAGCTCCATTGGCGATCGGTCGATCGATGATTCTCTCTGGAAAACCGAATCGATCGATCGATTGTTCATGAATCTCCCCAATGCTTGACCATCGTCCATCATCCATCAACCATTTCTCTCGAAAACCACTTACAACACATTGCTAAATCGGTCGACCCAACCATCAACCATTGGCCATTAGCGAATGAAAACTCCTTGCCAATTCAACCAACCCAACCATTGACCATCGACCTTCGACCATACCTTTTGGCAGATGAAATAACTTATTTGGTTCGACTAACCCAACCATCGTCGATTTCTGGGCTAACATGGCAACTGCTGATGTGGAATGACACATCATCACCCTCTTTTCTTCATTGGTCATTGTTTGTTTCTCTCGGGTGAATTGAATACCTCGCCAATTCAGTCAATAGCCAACCATTGGTCATTGATGATTTTCATTGATGACTAAAACACTTCACCAATTCGGTTGACTCAACCATCGGTTATCGACGAATTGTCTTGTTCAACTTCAACACTTAGAAATTTTTAGACCAAAACATCGATGAATTTGGACCATCAATCTCCCTTTCAAAAATGATCTCAGAGTTTGATCTATAAAACTTCTCCCAAATATTATGACACCCAATCATCAACCATCAGAGATGTATTTCGGTCAATCGAAACTCTTTGCCAAACTTTCCAACCTCACCATCGATCGTCGTTGATTTCTCTTGGAAAATTTCCAACACTCAGAAATTTTGACCAAATCCTCAATGAATCTAGGTCATCGATCTATCATTCAAACGGATATTGACCGTTGATATGATCCAAATTCCAAATGACCAAAACCTTATAATTTTTAAAATTTATCACAATGAATCTAGGTCATTGATCTCGATATCAAATGCGATCTCGGTCGTCGATTCACTGAACTCTGCCAGGCACTACAGTGGCCATTAAAATGTGAAATTCGACCTTCCAATTCAAATTCATATTTTCAAATTTCATATTCACGCCCTAGTTAATCTCTTCAACTACTCTAAGGCATTTAAAACTTAAAATTTTCCCATGAATTTGGGGATTTCGCTCTAATTTCTTAGCTTTTTCCCAAATTCATATAGACCAAAATTTGTAACAATGAATTTCACCAATTCATGTTGGTTATTATTCCATACAGGTCAAGTGTTAGTACCAGAAGCTCTGATACCATAATGTAATGTTCCCTATCCTAATCGAGGAACTTTACTATGCGAAATGCTCATAAAAATTAAAATTTTCTGCGAAATAATTTATTAGTAGCTTATCATCTATGAATTAGTTACATATTTAAATTATTATGTGATACCATTAATTATATGCATCTACAACATGATAAAATATCACATGAATGTAGCTTTGAAAATTCAACACATCATCATATAAATCATTCTCAAATACACAAAGTTCATGCACACCAATTTAACTCATAAATATAACACATAAACATATAAAACACTTATCTTTTAATTTTGTTATACAACCAGTTGCTTCAGATGGACGTTCCACCCAACCATAGACTTTTTATTCCAAATATCAACAACAATTCATCCCTGAGCTAGGGCTAGCAATCCACAAAAGAGGGTGGTATCTCATTGTCCACTCACAGCTCATAAATCCCATAACCCATGGTATTCTCCTACAACTATCTCGATTTTCCACTAGATTTATTCTTATCGAGCTATCCAACCCAAGGAATGTACCACTTCAATGATATCAATCCCTTGGTCATCCCATTTGTTTATCAGCGTCTCTCTGGCACAAGTAACCAAGAATCTCTCTGTTGGGAACTCAAGGGAACTCACTGCCAAGAAAACTACCAATAAAAAACAACAAACACGTGATGTTTCAATGCAACTCACTCAAGAGTTCACTCTTCAAGCCTAAAAACATGGATCTTCAATATTTATCTCCAAATACACTCCATAAACACTACAACATGCTCCAAAATTCTCCCTCCATGGATGCTCCAAATCCAAGCTCTATTTTATTCTCTCAACTTGGTGTTCATGCTAAAAACTTGACAATCTAAAACTGTTGTAGCTTCCCATATGAATTTCATCCCTTTGGATTTCTTTCTAGACTCACCAATGTTACCAAAATGATTGTACTCAACCCCCATGCTCCCAATAACTATGGGATGTGACTTCTCACACCCACCTTCTTACATGCACTCAATGATTGGCTTTGGGAACACTTAATCATAAGTATGGTTTAATACATAATGATAATAAAATTTATGAATGTGGGTAGAATTAACAGACACAAGTAATTGCCCCTTGGACCCCTCTCTTAGATATTCTCCTAGACCCTCCTCTGTCTTGTGGATTAATTCATCCCCCATCTATGTCCATGTCCCCTTAGCAACTGGCATCACATTTTATTATTGAATTCAGAAATACATTTTGCATATACATTGCTAGGAGGTAGCCACATATTATATCTACATTAAGCATTAATTAAATTGGAGATTATAGTGGGGATGTCACTGTAATTTTCCCAAGTATGATTACCAAGATCCTTGAGGTTTATTGCTTGTTTGTTTGTGGTATTTTTGTTTAATAGTTTGTTGTGTGTCTTTTAAAGTTGCGTTGGGTTTGAGTT
>WSFP011555583.1:0-11183 GCA_009831015.1 Picea engelmannii
GGGGGGGAGAATATGTAGATGGTTACTATTTCTCAGGAGTTTGATTTTGAAGTTGTGGTGAAGCCTGGAATATTGAATGCAGGACCAAATCATCTATCCAGGATAACTAATGGAGAAGAACCAAGAATTTTGGAAGACAACTTTCCTGATGCACAACTATTCTTAGTGAAGGTTGTTGATGAGTATTTTACTGACATTATTGATTTCTTGAGTACAGGATTTGCACCAAAGCAATTTAACACCACGCAGAAGAAGAACTTGGTAGTTAGAGATGCAGACTACCAATTGATTGCAGGTCACTTGTAGAAACTTGGTGCAGACACTATTTTGAGGAGATGTGTCATGGAGCATGAACGACCTATCATATTAGCAGAAGCACGTGAAGGAATAGTTGGAGGACATTATGCATGGAAGGCTATTGCGCAGAAGATATTGCATGCAGGATTATGGTGGCCAACAGTTCACAAGGATGCAAAGGAGTAATGTCAGCATTGTGATGTCTATAAGAGGGTTGGAAAGCCATCCAGGAGGGATGAGATGCCATTAAGACCTTAGGTAACTTTGCAAGTGTTTGACAAGTGGCAGTAGATTTTGTAGGGTCGATTAATCCACCAACAAGAAGATCAGGGGAAAGATATATTATTATAGCAGCAAAATATTTAACCAGATGGGTTGAGGCAACAACAGTGAAGGATTGCAGCGCAAATACTGCAGCACACTTTCTATTTGAACAATTAGTCACAAGATTTGGATGCCCAAGAGTTCAGATGAGTGATGAGGTGACTTATTTTATTAATAGTACCATCCAGACAATGCTTGAAGAATTTGAGATACATCATCAAAAGAGCACTCCATATCATCCTCAAGCTAATGGAATAGTGGAAGCGTTTAACAAGATATTGGAGATTACCTTAACAAAGATTTTCAATGTAAATAGGTATGACTGGGACTTGAAGGTACCAGTAGTGTTATGGGCTTATAGAACTACATGCAAGAAGCTAACAAGGAAGACACCTTTCAGGTTGGTGTATGGACATGAAGAAATAGTTCCCTTGGAGTAGTTGATACCTATTATGTGCATTGCAACCATTACAGAGATGACAGAAAGAGGCATAGTAAAGGAAAGATTGGATTACTTCATGGAATTAGAAGAATAAAGGATTATAGTTGTTTTCCATCAAGAAGTACATAAAGCAAAGGATAAATCTTGGCATGACAGACACATCAAGAAGAAGAACTTTAAGGTGGGATATCTTGTTCTCCTCTATGACAGTAAATACTTGCAGCACCCAGGGAAGCTTATAATGCATTGGCTAGGGCCATATGAGATAAAGTCTATCACATATGGAAGTGTTGTGCAGCTCCAGGATTTAACAGGCAAGGAAATTCAAGGTTTGGTGAATGGTAGTCGGTTGAAACTGTATAGGGACAGTCGACCCATTAACCCTCAGTAGATGTCGTGCAGAAGAGTAAAGTTGTACATATTGTATATAGTAGGATTAAAAGAGAAAAAGAAACAAGAAAAAAGTGGGAAAATGAGAAAAGGCCAAAAACAAGTAGGTAGAGGAATAAGTGATAGACAGATAGTTGAAGGATACAGTGCACAACAGAAGCTAGAAAAAAGTACGACATAACCTGAAGACACTGCATGGCAGAATTGAAGGTATCGCACGCTGGAATGAAAACGCAACGCGACAAAACAAAAACTGGTCGAAAAAAGAAAAAAATAAGTAAATGGAAAAGTGGGATATGACGGAGCATTTATGAAAGAAAATATAAAAGCAAGAAACTTGCAGGATAAGCCTCATTGTGACTTGGAGCGAATGAGAGCTAAGGAGAGAAAGTCGAGTAAACACACAAAGTGACCAGGTATCACCAGATTTTTTAGCAACGATTCATATTAGTAGGGTCAATAATTCACAGTATGGTGCCACCTGAGGTTGGACCACCCATTCAAATGTCAAGGAGAACCCGCAACAACACCATATCGCCATAGGATCAAGTACCATAAGTGGAAAACCCTAGTGAACAAGTAGGATTCGTAGACATGGACGCGATTCCATCACCTGAACCAGTTATACCAACACCTATCGAAGAGCATGAGCCTATCACTGAGTAGATGTATGTGGATCTAAGGGTTGAAGAGAAAACCCCATTGAAACACAGAACCCTACACAACCGTTGGGTCTGGGAGCACTACAACAAACAAATGGGGCAGATGATGAAAGAAAATAATCAAAAGAGTCGAGGGCAGAGGCCAAACCAGTCGCAGAGAAAAAGTCGCAAACAGAGGAACAGGTGCACGTAGAAGATGTTACAAGTGAAACAAAGTCAGACGCAAAAACAGAGGAGGATGTGCACCAGAAAGTAGGGCCATCCACTATGACAGAAAAGAGCACAGGGAAACAACCAATGCAGAGGTCGCCATGCAAACATGCATAAATCACGATAGCACTACCGCGCATACCAGAAGGAGTGACAATTATTCCTGACATTTTAGGGTAAGTAGAAAATTGAGGTATGCAAATCATGACGTAGCAGACAGAGACAAATTCCTTGAATTTGAGTCGTAGGTATACATGGAAAGCAAAGGGGCAGGTTCATTTGGAGTTCCAATACTTGAACCAAAATAGTGGATAACAGGCTTATACAACACAGGGATAATGAACTTACTGGCGATCCCTCATTTTGGACACGGTAAGGATGTGAATAACTGCATCAAACAATTGTTGGCATTAGTACATGGAGGAATTCTATTGTTGGACAGACCAGTATAGATCAATGTTGATCTGATTGCAAAAATAACAAGTCTACCCATATATGGGGAGAAACCTAAACAATATCTCAATGATAAAACTAAGGAGAAGACCTTAGCAAAAGAGATGAAGAAGACATATGGAACAATGAGAGGATCTTGGGGAATTATAATCAATAGGATCATTGAACCTACAATAAGACTAGCAACCAAACTAATGGCATGCAAATTATTAAGGAAGTGTCGCAAGGAGGAGGCACCAACAGGGGTGATAGTAGCAGTCGCACAGTGCGCAAAGGGGACTTTACTTAGCTAGAGTCCATACTTCGTGAACTTATTTTTGGATGATTGCCAAGATTTCCAAGACTTAGGCACAGAGTTCCATTATTCATGGCTACTCATACTTATAGTGTTGGTGGGATGGAGACACCCTAAATATAGTGTATTTTGTCAAAGGATTGGAAAGTGTCGCACAACACAATATGAAACATTGTGTCACACATCAATCGCAACAGAAAGGAAGGCCAACTCCAGTTTATTTGCGACGTATTTTGAGGAAATACAAGAAAAAGAGGTTGAGACATGGATGATACCACCAAAAGTGGTGGAGGAACACAATGATATAGCAAATTTTCAGGTATCAAGGCACAATGTATGGATTCAGGCAAAAAGGGACCCAAAAATGAATTGGATGTAGATGAGTTACTACGTCCCTGGAGAGGAAGTTCAATGGGTCATGAAAGAGTGGCCAGATGAGTGGAAAGTACCAATAACATCAAAGAAGGGACAAAAAGGAAAACAACTAGTAGAAGTTGGTTCGTCGCAGAAAACCAGCAGTCCGACAGCAAACATCAAGAAAGATGCAGAGCGTGCAAAGGATGTTGGAGGCAACGTGATAGTGAGGAAACCAAGACAATAGAAGACCATACAAAAACCATCAATGCAGGAGAAGGATCGCGCCAAAGTGACCAACGGAGGAGCACAACAGAAGAAGACTAATGGAAGTACACAAAAAGGAAACAAATGTTCTCATGCAGGAGGAACGAGGAGGAGACACCCTAAACATAGAAGTACCCACAACTTCACCGCAGACAAAGACTCTACCAACAAAAAGAACAATGTTGCAGGAAGAAAGATAGAGGAAAAAGATGAAGGCACACAAATATGTCTCAGAATTCACAATTACAGAATATGATGTCGAGATGGTGGTAGAAAAAGTACAAGACCGCGTAGCAGAGTCATGGGACGATGCGGAGAAGCAAAGAGAGGAGAACATAAAGAAGCTATCAGAAGTGAAGGAAACTTTAGCACAACTACAATTGAGCGCAGTACAACAGAAGGAAAAGGCACAACCACAACAAATTGTTCAAGAAAAGATAGTTTTAGTGCAGGAAACAATCCAAATTATAGCGTCAAGAAGTGAGAAATTTTCTATTACTCGGGATATGTTGCATTTAGACGAGGAGACAACGCAGAAACATGTGAAGGATATTTCTCACTTGGACTTGGCTTTGGCCAAGATCCCCATGAAAGCGTTGTACAAACTACAAGTTAGCATCGCACATGAAATCCAATCTAGAGCACGTGCGGATGCAATGGAGTTAAAAACAACAAAGGACATAAAGGATACGCTGAAGATAACTCTCAAAAATGCGCAGGTTGAGAAAGAAGAAGCAAAAAATCATAATGGCCAGATAGAGGAGCCCATAGAAAAAGACTTCAAGTCCATTCGAGATAGCACACAAGAAGGGGCGCATTTATGGGCAGAGGAGAAAATTGGGAAGATTGTGCAGGGGATGGAAAAATATAAGAGTCACAAAATAGACTTAATGGCACTATTGAATCCAAGCACGCCACCAAAATTGTGCTCACAGAGAGAGCAGGAGGTTGCAGGGAACATGGAGAATATGGCACAAAGTATTAACGACATTGCAGAGCTATATGACAAAAGTGCACAGCTTTGGACAAGTCCGCAGGAGGATGAAAAGTTGCAGGCATTAGAACAAAAGGAGGAAGGCGTTAATATAGTAGCACAGGATTTGAAGCATAAGCAGAAGGCCATGAACATTTAGGAGAGGCTGAGGAGCATGTAGGAATTAAAAAATCTGTAGGTAGAATTAAAGACTGTGCAAACAGAGAAGAAAATGAGGCAGACTCAATTGGAGCCACTACAATAAGATGCAGAGAAGATTTTGATAGATATGGATACAAGAAAGGATCAGATGGAAAATATTAAGTTGTAGGCTGAAGAGATGTTGAAGGAACATCTCACTACGCAAACTGTGGAGTATGTTGAAAAGAAGAGTGCACGGGTGAACACTTCTGCTAGAGAGATCTCAGACCGATTCCAGGAATTGGAAAAATCTGTCAAGGAGGCAAACACTGCCTAAGTGGCTCAGGACAAGCCACAAGTAAGTGTTGGGGGCCTGTTGGAGTAGGCTATTTTGGGGTACAGCACAACAAATGAGGTAGGAAGCTAAGAAATGGACCAAAGGAAACAGTGCACACCATGAAAGAAAGAAAAGCAATGTGCCCGGAATTAAGGAGAAGAAGCGTAGAGTCAAAGCAAGAAACGATTGGATCAAAGACCAATCATGTGAAGGAAGTTACTATATAGACAAACTTAATCCACTAAGGTTAGGGTATTGGTTATGATGTAATGGGTTTTTACCCACATTTTGTATTATAAATACAATATGTATGAGGTAGCTAGGGAAGATCATAGATGAGATACCATGTGTTGAGAAGTATATTGGGAACCTTTTCGAGCTTAAGTCATAGTTACTAGTTTTTGGTTGAGAGCTATGGAGCTTGGATTATGTCAATGTTGGAGACTTATGGAGTGTAATTGAGGGTCAGGTCGCAAGGTGTGGATCTTGGTGCGACACTAGTTAGCCTCATAGAGTATTACAAACTTATGATGTAATGCGTGCATCACACTATTTTGATGAAGATGAATAAAGAAGAGAGATCTTTGTAGACGTAGCCCGGGGGGGTGAACCACGGTAACACCTGTGTCATTGTGTGGAATGTGTCTCTTTTATGTGTTGCAATGCTTGGTCTGTCAAAGCAGTGCCCAGCCTTTATTAGGGTTATCATTTTAATTGATTGGTAGCTTGTTCGATATCTCTATAAGAAGGAGAGGATGCAAAAGAAGGTATCACCCACCAAGTGCTATATCAGGTAAGAGGAGAGAGCTGACCAAGGAATCCAATAAGGCTTAAGTGAGGTAATCATTGATCGATATGATCGTGTCAAGTCTTGAGCAGGGTGGTCTCCTATTTTTGTGTAGTTAGTTCTGGATGATGGGGGAAAGATACAAGGCCGGGCAACAATTTACTACGATGAATGAATAAGTAAATGAATCTGTTAGAGGTAGTTTACAGTGCACACAAGATCTTTTATGACGTTTAATGCAGGATGAATGTTATTGAATTAATATGATGGTAGAATAATAGATATGATGAAATTTGAAGTAGAAGAGTAGTAGGCCTAACATCCCCAGGAGAACCATCCCTTCCATGATTGCATACATTTGGGTCCTGTAGTCACCCATAAGCCATCTCGGATGAGACTGCATTGTGCACTTTGTGCGCAGTGTTTCCTTCTAGTTTACTAGAAGGGCTAATGGTTTCTAGGGTTTTCTTGGAGAACTAAGGTAGAACCCGGGTCAACCCATACATCCAACGATGACACGCAACAACTACGTCAACAAGGTGACAGGATATGGGCATCCAATCACATGGTGTCTCGTGGCCCAATCACAGGGCACCATGTGGCAACCCACGGATGCCCAATGAGGGCCAGAGTCAAAATTTAAAAAAAAAAAAGAATACCGTCAACAGCCACATCCCACGATACTCGACTAGCATTTATTAACAATTGACCAGTCAAAAATTTGGCAGCAATCGACACAACAATGGAATTCTAAACCAGGCAGGAGGTTTGAACAACACAATATATATTTTATATTTTATATAACAAAGTTTAAAATGGGACGTCTGCGGGGTTTGACCCTTGAACCTCCCCTAACAATGCTTTAAATTAAATCTCCACTAACCGGTTGGGCCAAGGACCTTGTTCTAAACTCCGCCTACGAAACAATTACTTAAACCCATGTAATTCATCTGTCCGAGGGAGGTTCGTGCCTATCCAGTTGTACGACATGAATTTTTATGCAGGTTGGAGCATTTATTTCAGACTGTGTGGCATACAAATTGAGGCAGAGAGCCTAGGAGGGGCATGGGGGTGACAGTCATAGAATTTGACGATTTGACAATCATTTTTGCATGATTTCTTGCCACGATTCCACTCGTGCAGTCGGAATTTGCATCTAAGCAATGGATCTATAGGGCCTTTCTGATTTGAGGTATAGCCATGTATTTATGCAAATTTTTCTGAGATAATACAAAGGCCTCTCCACTTTGGAGTGGACCGGGAGACGTAGTCCTTTGTTAGGACTAACTTCATTATCGAGCTTTTTGTTATAGCCTTCTTTCTCATCTTTTATTCATATTTTGCCTTCTTTATTTATGTTGCACATAAGATTTATTTATGATCTTAATGCAATTCATGTAATAGTCATCGAATAAAAGATCCTGGATCATGTTGGTATTAGAGCAGTGTTCTTTGAATTGAATTGCGAGTGTGAATGCTTACTAGGGCCAAGCTCAAAGAGGGTGAAGGAACACTTGAGACTTTCAACCCAAAGATTGGACATGCAATTCGAAGATGGAAAATGAGAGATGAAGAACTACGTACAGAGTATGAGAACAATTTTCACAAGGCTTTCTACCGAATGTCAAACATGCTAGAAAAATTATTTCTGAATTATGAAAAGAGAGTGGAATAGCAGGAAAAGTAGAAGAAATATAAAGCAGAGGATGATGTTGCAGAGGAATAAGGAATTATAGGAGACCCTCCCGAGCCTCCATCTTCATCTTCAAGTTCAATCTCTTCTTATTCCTCTCATTCTCATCATCCTAATTTTCATCAGAATGCTTCAAAAAATCCATTATTGAAATTAGATGTCAAATTTAATTTGCCCATGTTTAATGGAGAAGTTAATGCAGATAAGTTAAACAATTAGATTATTCAAATTGAGGTTTACTGCAGTGTACAACAGATCGAAGAGGAAGAGGCGAATATCTAGTTGGCTTCTCTCCGGTTGGAAGGCACAACCCTTGTATGGTGGGAGAGTAAACTTCAGAAAGTAGCAAGCATAATCGTAAACTCTTTTCTTCATGGTCTGAATTTACTTCTGCATTGAAAAAGCAATTTTATCCATTGGTTCATGTACAAAAATCCATGATGGAATGGAAAAATTTGAGACAGGGTAAAGGTCAAAATGTTCAGAGTTTCATAGAAGAGTTTAGGAAAAAGGAAATTGCATTGAACGTTCCTTTAGACTCTCCAGAGACTTTGATTAAATACATTGGTGCACTTCACAGTTATATTCGTCACACATTCTTGTTTTTTAGTCCCACTAATCTAGATGAAGGGCGTGTGCAAGCAACTCACCTTGAAAGCAGGGGAAAGAATGTACAGGAAGTTCACACAAAGAAGCCTTCCAAGTTCCAAAACAACAAGTTCAAAGGAAAAGGAAAGGGGAAAAAGACAGCCACAACAAAGAAAGAGGAAGCAAAATCCTCTTGTACTCATTGCAAAAAAGATGGGCATGATGATGAGCATTGTTGGAAACTACATCCAAAGTTAAGACCAAAGAAATTTGGTGGAAAAGGGAAGCCAAAAACCGTTGCTACAGTGCAACAAGACCCAGGTTTCGATTTAGGTGATGAAATGAAAATCACAGTGGTTGGAGTACAAGGTAAAGTTTCCTCTCATGCTATTTCAAGTTCTACAATTCCATCTCCTGAAATTGAAAAGAAGAGAAGTGAACTTTTTCACATCATAGTAGTAGCCAAACATACTAAAGTGGATACTTTGTTTGATCCAGGTTTGCAAGTTAATTTGATATCTGAAATGATTGTTAAAAAATAGGTTTTAGAGACAATACCTCATCCAAAACCTTACCCTCTTGGTTGGGTGTGTGACAATGCAAAACTTCAAGTTACCAGGCAATGTAGATTGAAATTTGTTATTGCTTCAAAGTTGGTAGATGAGGTTGAGCTTGATGTGGTCTCGCTTGATATCTGTGGCATTATCTTGGGAAGTCCCTATTTGTATGATAAGAATCTTATCTTCTTTCGACAGGAAAAAAAATACCTTATCACCAAAGGTGGTGTGTGTTGACGATAAAAATCGCAACGAGGAATTTCGCCCGCAAAGTATTGCTAAAGCCTATTATTTAAACTATGCTAATAAAATATAATACTAGTAGGTGGGACCCCCTTGTAGACTAGAGAATCGGAGATAGTCATATCACACATTTTATGATGTTGTTTTGATGTTGCTTACAAGGTCTTATATGGTTGATGATGTAGTCTTGGCATAATGACAAGTGGATGATGCATTTTATGGGATGTTCTGTTATTCGAAGCTTTATTTTTTTTGTTATGATTGGCATATATTTACAGTTGTTATTTGTAATCATGTCTCTACGATCATTACCTAGTTACACATGCACAAGAAACATATTAGTGACGATGTAAACAAAAGCAAAAGGAAAGAAGCTTACAAAATATCCAAAAGAAAGGGCCTATGTTATGCTATGTTAGAAGTTATGTGCAAATAAAGTAAAAACAAGTTAGTGATAATCCTAACTATTGATGGTTAGTGGCTATACAATTTGAATTTGAGTTATATTGGGTGCATTTCATATGGAAATACATATGGTATGGAAGTTTGGCAATGGTTAATATGTATGTAATGGGTGGTGCATTTGGCAAGCTATGTGGTCAGAGATTTCAATGGTTTGGGATTAATGATATGGTTAAATGTATTAAGTGAATGTTGGTTTTCATGTACTTTGAAATTGAATGAAGAGGAAGATGGAAGCGACGTGCAGTAAATGCACGTCACTCCATACTCCCCCCATCGGGCCGTCACCCTAGAATGGTTATTGTTGCATTTAGTTTTGTTGGTGGTTAAGCTCTGAGATCCAAGCCTGGGAAGGAAATGCTTAGCTAGTTCACCCATTTGAAGCTATCGGTTACAGGTATGGCTCTTTTTCACCCATCCATGAATTACACTCTATGTATGAATGGATGATGGCTCAATAATGCTTTGGTTTGTGTTTTCCTGAGATTGGCAACTGTGTAAATGCGTGGTTTTTTTCTCTGGAATGACTGTGTGGTTATTTGTTTTGCAAGTAAAAGATTTGGTTTGGTTGTTGATGAAAATCATGAAGGCTCTCTATGGTTTGGAATGGATATGGGTATTATCGCTCTGTGTTTTGGAGGGTTTCGCTTTGTTTATCCTTGTTGGTCGCTTCCTCACAGTTATGAGGGTAACCCTACCCAGTCGCATTTGGCAAGAAATGTGGTTGTTGTGTATGTTTTTCGGACTACCTTTTGGTCACTGTGTATTTTCCAGAGTCATGGTCGTGGGTTTATTCACATGGTCATGGGTTTTTTTTCATGGTCTTGGCATCAATGTATCTAAGAAGTCGGTCTTAGGGTGGCCATTATGCCAGGTTATATGATTTATGGTTGATTGTGTGATATAACTTATGCCTTGGGTCTGCTTTCCCACTGACATTGTCATCAAATGAAATGGACAGAGGTTATACCTCTGTGTGTTCTTGGTACTTGTTACTGTCCGGTGGGCATTCGATTCTCCTCTACATCGTTGCTTTACCCTACCGTCGTTGAACTATTGCGACATTGCACAGACCGAGAGTTATAAGGAACCATGTGCTTGTATCGAAGGTTCTCTGCCTATTGGTTGATATGTTTGGAGGACCTCCAGTCTCTCGGTACTATTGATGACCGAGTGAACTCTTAATTGCTTCTTTGTATTCGTTGTTACAGAGCCCGATTTAAAAAAAAAAAATCCCTAACTGTCTTACTAAAATCGGGCATCTTTCTGATTGTCAAGGATTGGTTGTAAAATGGAGTGGTTATGACAGTTGCGTGGAATACCTAGCTCATTTTATTTGATTAAATTGGTTGAAGAGGTTGTGATTGGAAATCAGTGATAATGTGCAGTCAATGGTTGTCTCTTCTTGTTATGCTTTCGGTCATTGTATTCTACAGCATGGTGTTAATTGCAAGTTGGTGACTACTGTGTGTTTCACTAATCCCGATCAGGATCATGGCAAATTGTGGAAATTCATTACTATGATTTTGTTATTTCACTATGTATCTATTATGGAAGCATCGTGCATGTTTTATTTAATTGTATCATCAATAATGAAGCTCTGGTTTTATATTATGGTTTCATTGCAAAGTTTTATTGGTTGATAAAATGAAAAGGGGCATGAAATCGGGCAAGTGTTAGAAGTTTGTTCAAATTGGAAAAGAGACCT
>WSFP011555586.1:0-11183 GCA_009831015.1 Picea engelmannii
CTAAATCTGGTATGTAAAGTCATTTTTTAAATCGTAATAGTCCCTTCTTGTCGATACTTAGATCTGGTTTCTATGAATTTGCAGTATTGTTTTGTAATTCTGTCATTATCTTAGTGTAATTTTCGTTGTTAATACCTGCCATCTTTATTCTTTGTTCTAGATCACTTTCTTCCCTATTGATATTTATTTCAAATAACCCATGGATTCTTCTGCTTAAAGTGTCTGCTAATTTATTTTCCTTACCCTTGATATGTCTAACTTCGAAGTTGAATTCACTTAGGAAGGCTAGCCATCTTGCTTGCCTTGCATTAAGGTCTGGTTGGCTAAATAGATACTTCACGCTGCTATTATCCGTTAATAGTAGAAATTTTCTGCCCATTATGTAGTGTCGCCACATTATTAAGGCATGAATTATCGCTGCCAATTCTAATTCGTGAGTGACATAATTTCGATCATGTTCCTTTAATTTCCGGGACTCATAACAAATCACGTGTCCTTCCTGAGTTAGGACACCACCTAGTCCTTCTTTACTCGCATTGACACAAACAGTAAAGTCTTTGTCTAGGTCCGCTAGCTTCAAGATAGGTGTCGTTGTCAATAATTCCTTCATCTTGTTAAAACTGTCTTGGCACTTCTGTGACTAGTTAAAATTGACCCCTTTCTTTTGCAACAATGTGATAGGGTAGGATATCTTGGAAACCCTTCTATAAATCTATGATAATATTCGGTGATTCCCATGAATGACTGGATATCTGCTACATCTTTAGGTACCGACCATTCCATAATGGCTTTTATCTTTTCAGGGCCTACGACAATGCCTTTTGCTGAAATTACATGGCCTAGATATTGTATTTCCTTTTGGTAAAATTCATACTTATCAAACTTGGTGTATAGTTTGTGTTTCCTCAACATTTTCAGAACTATTCTTAAGTGTTCGTCATGCTCTTCCTTCATTTTATAATAGACCAGAATATCATCGATAAATACTACTACGAACTTGTCTAAGTACTGACTGAAAATACTATTCATCAGGCACATAAACGTGGCTAGTGCATTAGTGAGTCCAAAAGGTACGACTACGAATTCGTAGTGTCCATATCTTGTTTGAAAATCTATTTTGTTTATGTCCTTGTCTTTTATCCTAACTTGATGATAACCGGATCATAAATCCAACTTTGAAAAGATCTTGGCCCCACCTACTTGATCGAACAGATCATTTATCCTCGGTAAGGGGTATTTGTTCTGAATAGTCATTTTTTTCAGTTGTCTATAGTTGATACATAGTATTAGAGTACCATATTTATTTTTCATAAAGAGGACTGGAGCCCCCCATGGTGAAACACTTGGTCTGATATACTCTTTGTCCAACAATTCTTGTAACTGTATTTTTAATTATTTCAGTTCTGGTAGACTCATTCGGTAAGGTGATTTTGAGATAGGGGCTGAACTAGGTAGTAGGTCTATGGAGAAGTCTATTTCCCTTCTAGGAGGTAATTCGGGTATCTCATCCACAAACATGTCTCTAAATTCACGTAGGACAACATAGTATTCTATCTTTGTCTTATCTTCTTTTTCTAACAGACTCGTTACTTGGATTGCATAGACTTGACATCCCTTTCTCATACATTTCTTGAGTTGCATCATTAAAACTTGTCTGACTGATACAGGTTTTGGTATACCTTGGGCTGTTCTAATAGTGCCAAGATCATCTTTATAGTTAAGTGTCTTTGCATAACAATCTAGTATTTCTTTGTGCTTTTCCAACCAGTCCATTCCGATAATCATATCATAAGACCCTAGTGGTAGGATTTTCTGACTTGTTCTTATTATTTGACCATCCAAGCTGAACTCGAAATTAGAAATAAAGTTAACTACTTTTCTTTTGGTTCTTGTTGCTAGTTGTACTAGCCATGATTTTGTGTGTTTCAGTTTCTTAAGCTTGTTTGACTCTACTACATCAGGAGTAATATGACTTAATGTAGCTCCATGGTCAATTAAAAAAAAAAATCGAGTGTTATTGATTTTACCTTCAATATCTACCACTGAGGACTGGTGGTCAACTTTCCGATTGTCAAATTCAATTCTGTCCCGGTGGGACTGTGGTAAATAGCTTAAGAATCGCTATATTTTTACTTTATCTTCTTGGATGTAAGGTGCAAACCTTAATAGTTCCAGGAATTTATTTATAAGGTCTTCCATTGTCTTCTTTCCAAGCCTTAGTTCGCAAAATTCTTTTGTTTTCCTTTCGTAGTAGCTTTCAGAAAGGTATTGTTTCTTGAAATATTTCTTAAAGTCGAACCATTCCAACTGTTTCTCCTTTAGGCCCTTGGCCAATTTCAAGTCTTGCCACCAAATGTTGGCCTTCCCTTTCAGATTGTAGATGGCCATACTGACCTTCATATTACTGGAGTAGTTGTATATCTGGAAGTATTTCTTGATGTCCAACAACCATGCCTCAAATTCTTCTCATGTCTTGGATTCTCCATTGAAGGTAGCTGGTTGGATTTTTTTGAATTCTCCTTCAAGGTGTTCTACTTGTTTCATTTTTCTGTCTATTTTAGTTTTGTCTTCAGTTGAAGGCGTTCCTTCAGACGAGATGTCTCCTTTTTTTGTTTCTGGTCTTGAGTTTTTGGAAGCTCTCTTGTTGACTTCCTCTTCGTTATTATCGTCCTTCGAGATTTTCTTGGTCACTATACTGCATAGTAGAACTTCATTTATCTCTTGCTATTCCTGCTGTGATTTCTTCAGTTTCTCATTGTTGGCTTTGACAACATGTAGATCAACAATAAGATTCCTCATTGTTTCCAACACTTCCATGGGTGAGCTTCTATCATTGTTCTGTCTTGTATCTCTAGGAGGTCTCTGCTCCAGATTTCCCTCCATCCTGATTTCTGCATCCTCCTGAGCTGCCATAATTATCACAAAACAAAAATGGCTTTCTGTCTATAACAACAAGGTTTATTAGTTTTTTCATAAATCACAACATATACTTAAGCAACTAATGTGGCTCTGTTTAGGTCCAGTGTTGTAACTTTCGCTTTGATACCATGTGTAATATACCTCAATTTCATAAAAAAAAATCTTCTAAGGTACATAATTAGCAAAGAATCCATTTAATTCTATTGTGAAACTTTGATACCTAAAGTATTCACCTTCCCATTCCGCACATAACAGACTCAACATCTAGAGTTTTCCTTTCAACCTTTGCCTAAGTCCTACTAGCCTTTACAAGAGGATTAAAAGTTTACTCTTTGGAAGAAGGGTAATACCTAACCCTAGGACTTAGGGCCCTATATTCTTTGTAAAACATGGATGCACAACTTTAGACTCAAAACCCATGAATAATACTTTGTACGCATAATAAGGGTGTCAGACTCTAATTGTTTCATCGTTGCACTTAACTATTTGGCTTTCCCTAGGTAAATACGACTCCGATGACTGCCTTGGTAACTACTTGTAGACAAAGAGTCTTTTATTCACACACAACCTAAGTTCTAGTTAATAGCAGGACTCTAAGCAAATAGTTGGTTAAACTTTCCCAGTGTAGACACAATGTAACTGCCAATACTAAACTGACCAGAAGTAATCAAAGGATTGATATTTTTGAACGTAGAGTTTCGAGGAGGCTCACCCTTGTCTTCGAGGAATAAATTATATGGCAGGTGGTTGACAGTCAGGAGTTAATAGTTGACTCTCCATTAATGGAGGTGGATGAAGGACGAGATCCGACCCTGTACCCTCATCCAATACAACCACACCAAGTCACTCATATCACATGGCGTGTTCTCGGTTGTACTCTTCACATTCAATAAGTGTAGGGTTCAGGGTTTTTAGGGTAACCATAGTTGTCTGAAGTCATTCTGAATAAACTAAACACCTTAGACTTTCCTGGTGCTTCTGGACCGCTCTCGGCGTGAGGAGAATGGTGGCAAGGAGCGCCTTTCAAAATTACTCCTCCTATCGGTAAGCATCAAGTTCTAAAAACTGAAATCCTTAATCAAATGCTCTGTAAGGTCGCTCAGTCTTAATGTTATTTATAACTCCTGTTCATAAATTCGTGTAGGTAGCATTTTTTCGTTTTAGTTCTGTACTCACTAGTTTAAGTACTAGATTTCTCTCTAGCATACATCGTGCTTTGATATAGCTATATCTATGGAGTTTATTAGGTTAGGGTGTTGTATGTGCCTATTTCTATGTTCAGTCCCCGATACTTGAGTCACTTGGGCATGCTTTGAATGTCGTCACTAACCTGGTTGGGCATCTGGTAAGAGGGTTATTTTCGGGTTCTCGCTTGTTCGACTATTTGATGAAAATGTTTGAATATACACTTATTGTTTGGGGACCGCTCATACAAAGGGTTGGTAGTCGTTCTAAATCTTAAGACAAATATTGTACTCTGTGAAACATACTAATGGGCGATTGGGGTTTCTGTTTTTCTTGCTCCTCCTCTTACAAATCTGAATATATTTCAAAGAGGTAAGTGCGTCTGGGATTTTCAGAACTGTATTGTGTCTGTATCTAAGCTAAATTACAGAGTCGAAACAGATTTTAGTGATAATGTTTATTGGTCCGCAACATATCATCTTTACATTTTACTTTGAGTTAAATGTTGGTTTATACCTATCGTAAGACCTACAGGTATATGTTCAACATTCGAATACACAACCTTTAAAATTTTCTTCTTGTTATTTACTGGCCCATAAAGCTAATGGTGGGCCTCTCTGATTTCTTTGCGAGGGTACCCATCAGGGGGCCTCCCTTCTCGACCTGGGAGGCACGCAGTTCGTTGCAGTGGTGAAGGATGTCAAACCCCTCCAACTAAAAATGAGTATTACTTCAACTATTTTTCTTAATATTAACTTAAATATTCCATCTTTGTTTGATCAAGACTAAAATATGTCTTTTGCATTGTACAGGGTTTTGTTTGCGCGAAGATATGAAGTGCAATTTAAATTGCCTGTGCCAAAGGTATTCGAGTTTTGTTCTACCCTTCCAAGCAGCTTAAGCATTTAGGGTAGACTGTGGTAGAGATTGTTCGTTTGTATACTATTTATAACTCTATAAAAATGTTTCCAAGATCCAATACGAGAGTTGACTATAAAACTAAAGGGTTTGACCGAATGACTTAGTCGGGTTTTCTTTTACCGATCCCTGTTTCGGCTTTTGGAAAGGAAATATATATACGATCTAAAATTTCTTGTTATATTGGAGTTACTGATAGTTTATAATCTTTTATTCCTGTAATTTTATCTTTAAATTTAACAACGTATGCCTTCGACAAACTAAGAGTACTCGGTGTGAAATTCTCTCACATTTATTGAGAGAAAATTCAATCTGAGTTTGCAATTAGTTTGACAGGCTACTTGATATATTTCGAGATGTATTCAATCTGTTCCTAAATTTCCTTACTTCCGTATATACGAATTGTTTGAATTTATATTACTTTCATTCACGGAGGGTTTGATTGGATCGATACCTTAAGTGATTGTACAGGCTTGAACTTGCTTATATATAACAAAAGGGATTGAGAATTCCTGACTCTGTAAACTACATCTGGATTATTTCTTTATACAAACTGTCATCGTATATAAATCTGTTGGCCCTGCTTTGGTTGTTCGGTGTGGTATGGTATATCTGCTAGGTTCTTTCATCTAAAAATTCTTGAAATATGTACTACTCTTTATAATGTTACAAAATCCTTCTGAGCAATCTACGATAATGCTTGATAATAAGGAAAAGGAATATGTATATCAGAAAAATGTTCCCCATAGTTCCTACATTTCATAATTGTTCATGTTATCGTAATTGCATGTCTGCTAGAAATGATTACTTACCGAATGTAGGACAGGTCTGTATATGTGTAAGCATAAACTTATAATTTCTGCTATCGACACTGAGTTTGAATTCTTCTCCTATCATGTTCATGCTGAGTGCCAACCAAACAAATAGACATACTTATATACATAGATATCTATCAGAAATACATCCAAGTATATATATATATATATATATATATATACACACAGTAATAACATAGCTTGTAGGATAAATTCTAGAATTGGTCACACACATTCTTCATGTAACACAAGTAAGGAAAAGGAATTTCATTATTCATTCTGTGCTTTAAGTTGACAAAATTATTCAGTACTAAGTCTGATGACATTCAGTAATTTTTATGCTTCACAAGGATGGACATAATTCATCCATAATATTATTCCATGCTAAATGATAGATACATTCCATTAAACCAATTTAGTCATTTTAAACAGAGAAGGAGATAGAATGCATATCTGGATCGATTTGCGGGGAAGACAAAGGGAACAACCACGTTCCTCCCAACCATAGGACACGGAAATCAAATTCACTTGCCCAATCCACCCCCTAGCCTGACCATGAATCCATGAGGGATAACTCGAAAAACTCCTCTTCAACAATCTCTTTCATAGACTCCTCTTGCTTCACACTCAATCAGTAGTGTTCATAACAACAAGAGATAAAACTAGCAGTAGTCTCTTTCCCACATACTCGGCAGTGTCCTGCCTCCTCACATATCCTTATTTAACACAATGATCCTTTTTCCTAGGTCTTTCTTTCCCCCTTGGGAATTTTCGCAACTTTCTAAATCCCTAATTTTCAGAGGCTACCAATGGTCAAATATCTGATTTTCCCCTTGTAATAATCAACCCAGTGGTAGTTCCAACATGTTCCCCACTCATGGAGTCATGGTCAACTGATTTTAACATGGTTGTTCCATTTGTCCTCCTGCAATCAATATAAAATATTATGTTTTCATACAAGTGTCAAGTCAAATAGTCAGTTGGTTCAAATCAAGTCTCTGCCCAACAATCATAATAATTTAATTACAATGATCAAATTTGAAATTTGGAATTGACATAAATGGAAAAATAATTTCAAAATTCGAATTTACTAAAAACAGAATAATTTCCAACGAATTTTAAATTTCAAAAATACTTTAATTTTGGGGATGTCACATTAAGTTAACGATCTGGTGACACATTTCCAACCAATATCAATGGCTCCCAGCTACTTCTATTGTTCGGGCTTCGACGATCTCAAACTTTCGTCCTTCGCGTTCTCCCGGAGTTCATGATATTTCACCATGTGCCCTTCACGATCTGACGATCTAGATTCTCTTCGTCCCTTCAGCTCTTCGACGCTTCAACTATTTGGGCTTCGAGAGTTTCAAAATCCTATGCACTCATTTCTCCTGGAGTGATTTCACCCGAAACACACGATCTCTTGACTCATGTATCCCCCTTGATTTGAGGACCTCTATCCGCTTCGGGTCTTCGGGTTTTAGGTGTTTCAACTCCTGCGAACCCATTCCTCCTGGAGGGATTTCACCCAAAAACTCAGATATTTTTCCACCTGTCCCCCTAGATGATGGACGGTCCCTATTCATTTCAGGACTTTATCACTTTGACGAGTCCACTCTTCTGCGCACACAAGGGTTAATTCTTGTTCACTTACCTCCGTATCCAACGGTTGCTAGTCCTCTATGCTCAGATCCAACGGATTGGGTCTATTCCTCTCCTTTGGGATTCCTTCTTTCATTGGACGTAGATCTAATGGTCCAGGATCCCTTCCACAACTGATCAGACGGTTTTTGTCACTCCTCCTTCTGAGCTTTTGACTTCTTCCTCAGAATATTTTGTTCGTGTTCAAAAGCTTCGACCTTTGAACTTTGTACTGCGAACCCGACTATCTGGATCTCGCTTGTTCTCTTGAATGCATTGTCTCTTTCGAGCTTTAGGCCTTAGAATAAGTCTGCTTCCTACACACTCCTTGCATTATCTCTTCTGATATTTTTTATATACTCAGTCTCCTAAGGTTCTCTGCCCCTCTGTTTCCTTCCAAAGGAAAACTTTGTGCCCTCCTCGCAACCTTCTGCTCAATGCACACCTTGTTGAGATTTTCCACAGGGTTTTCAACAACTCTGTGAGTATCTTCCTCTGATACTCTTCTCTTTGAACTTGAAAAGAGTTCTCTCTGTGCACACTTGCACCTGATCGATGCCTTCCTAACACAACTCTACAAAACTCTTAGTAGCTCGGTTTCTCTCTAAACTCAACACATAGTTCTTCATGTGCACTCCTTGCACTTCTGCCAATGAAGGTTCAACAGTATCTCTCCTGAGCTTCTCTAAGGTTAAATCATCTTTGTTGATGCACTCCTTGTGGACAAATATGCACTCCTTGCACTCAAAACTCAAAGGCGAGAAATAATTGAAATTTATACAACACTTCACCAGTTCATACATTCAAAACATGAATGACATATAAAATCATAACAATGAACACAAATACATAAACACACCATGTGCAAGATTTTTTTTTTTTCTATTATCTCTGTGTGTTTATACATATGGTTTTACAAAAACTGGACTGCAACAAAGTCCCAGTTCTTTCTCCTATTCTAACTATATCCTGAGTTCTGCTTCTAAGACCTCTCTTATAAGATCTCTCTCTCTCTCATTTTAAAAAAGAGGGCTCTACGAGCTTATCCTGTCCTTCACCTAACCTCATATATTACATTGAAGTTTCATAAATGCCCACCTATTCTGAATTGAACCTAGAGCCATCAACCTGTCAGCCAGTAAAGGCGACCTTATCTTCTTTCTGTTCAGAGATATGACTTGGTTTTCACTCAAGCTTACAACATGGACCCGTGTAGGATCATATTTCGAATTTAAAAATTGGAGGGTTAATGCCTCTCCCTCCCTTAAATGTGAGTTGATGTGCTGGAATGCTTGTACATTGTTGAGGTGGAGCGATGCTCTTGCATCATAATCCGCTGCTGGGAAAATCATGAGCTCCTTCTCATGAGTTCCTCTTCCCCAATGTTGAAATCCTCCTATATCCCAAACTCTTCCTTGGAGTTGTCCTCTTGCTCCTCTCCATCTACGTCATTGTTGCTTCTTCTTCTTCTTCCCTTTTGTTGTTGCAGGTTCTCCCATGTTCAACTTCCCTTTTCTCACTTCTTCTGCTGACCTCAACATCAACCTTCTTATTTCCTCTATCACATTATCCAGTTGCTCTAGTGGTTGGCTCTTCTTATGCATTCTTCTCGGTTACAAGTCTTCCTTACCAGTGGGTAGATCATCTTGATCCCCCATGTCGTCTTATTTTTCAGTGGCATTAGTTTTCCATCCTGTTGCAAACTCCAGTTCTACAGTCTCATCACTGAGGCTTTTCTCATCTTCCTTCTCTAACAAATTACCTTATGTCATCTCCTCTTGCATTGGTTCAAGTCCAACTACTTCTAGTTGTTCCTCAGGCTGGTATGCTCCTCCATCTGTCTCCAACATAGCCTGTTCAATGTGCAATATTTTCACCATTACCCTTCTCTCTGGGGCTTCCAATTCTTCATATAGTTCAACAAAATCTATGTTGTCTCCTTCTCCTTTTGTTGCAGGCTCTAGTGCTATAGTCATTTCCTGTTCAACTTCCTAGCTAAAAATTTTGAGCAATTTTGTCAAATTCTCTTCTCCTTTTGTTGGGGTAGACATCAATGTCTGCTCCATTTATTCCTCTTTGATAGTTTCTACTGGATTTCTTTCTTCTTCTAATGCACTCTCATCATGTCCATTGGCCTCTACTTGGCTGCTTGGTAGGAATTTCTTGATCCCTCCAATAATCAAAATTCTCCTCTGATCCTCCTTTTGGATGGTGAGAGTTTCTAAATTCTCATCATCTTCATTCACATGGTCGAAAAATCCACATGAACCTTCACCTATCAACACTCTTTGCTGATGTGAACCCACCTTTGAGCTCCTGAGACTTTCTGACAGTCTCATTTCTTTCCCCCTGCCCACCTGACAATTTGGGACTTCTCTTCTGCCCACTTGGCAGTCTATGATATCAACCGATCCCATCTCATTTCCCACCTGGAAATTTGAAATTTCATCACTGCTCCTCTAGCAATATATGAGACCTTCAACTGATCTCTTTCCATTTCCCACCTGAAAACTTGAAAGTCCATTTCTTCCCACCTGGCAGTTTATGAAATCTTTGACCGATCTCATCTCCTCCTCATCACTCAGGTGTCTCCCAATTTCTGGTTCACAGATGTGAATCAGTTCCTCCTCTGTGTCACTGATATCTTCTAATTCCCTCAACCACCTTCTTAACTCTTGTTACTGCTTTCTAGCCAACAACTTTTGAATAGACCATTTTGCCTTCCTCTTCAAAGGACATTCGTACCTCCCGTGTATCTTTGCCTCTCATTGCATCCTCAATGTTAGATATTCCATCCTTGCTCTTATGTCATTGAGCTCCATATCCATCTCTGAATTGCATTTCTTCTTGCGGTGTTCTCTTCAACCATGCTCATGGCCTTCAGTAGCCATTTTTACTTTCTACCTGCCCTCCTGGAAAGCCTATGGGTCGCTCTACATGCGACAAAAACTCCATATTCTCTCACAACTCACCTGGTTGTTTAATTTTTTTATGTTGCACACATGAAACAACCTTCTCATAGAGCATTAATACCTTGTTTCCTCCTTTCACCTACTTCCTATAGGCAAATTCAAATTCTGACACCACCTGACGTAATCATGCTATTTCTTCTTTAGTGTCTTCTACCTCTTTCTCTTTCGCCTGAAATATACAGATGAAAATATAAACTCTAATACCACCTGGTATTAGAGTATCTCCTGTCACCGTCTCTCCTTTTTCCTGCTGTCTGCAAGGAAAATTATGGCCCCGATACCACCTGATGCAACCCCCCTCCCCTCTTGGGGTTTTGCGACCTCCCGGTCTAGGATCTTTCTTTCCTGTGAGTTGAATCGACTCTTTGGTCTACTGATTGAACCCAAAACCATTATACACAGGACCCTTTCCTTCTATGTGCAGGTTCTCACAGAATTGTGGGCTATCCCTGAGCGCTTCCAAAACACCGAGTTTCAGGCAATCACCTTTTTTCCATTACCCCCTTCCTTCATATTTCTTTGGGCTATGACCTTGTGGAAATATGCGATTGCGGGCATAGGAAAGAGTGGTTTTAGACCAACATGCTTTTTTCCCTGTAATCAACATCGATTTGCCATGTATCCCTTTTCTAAAGCTGTGGTTCCAATTGCGGCCCACTCAGGGAGAATTAATGTCTGGGCATGTCCCAACCCCACAATCCTTCCCGTCCATCGATATATTACTTTTGACGAT
>WSFP011555587.1:0-11183 GCA_009831015.1 Picea engelmannii
GAAAATCTCAAATCTCAACTCTCGCCTTCCCTAATGGATTTTATTCGTAGTTGATAATCCACTCACACATTTCCACTCGATCTAATGATCAAGGATTACTTTGGGTCCTTATCCAGATTTCTCATATTTACACCACGTCTCCTCTAGATCGAACGACCCCGATTCACTTCAGGTCTTCGGATTTCAGAAATTTCAACTTTCAACCGAAACTCAAATGCAACTTACCTGAAGCTTGTGATCTACCACCACATGTCCCTCTGGATCTAACAATCCATACCTCTTTAGTTCTTCAAGCTTCGATAGTCTCATTTCTCAACCAAAACCCCACTACAATTTACCCGGAGCTCGTGATCTGTTGATAAGTGTCCTCTTGTAGAACAACGAATATCATCTCTTCGACTATTTGGGCTTTGGGTGTTTCAATATCTCACCTTTTCCTTCTTCTGGATCTCATGACCCGCCGACACGTATCCTTTTGGTGATCAATAGTCATGATCCTACTTTGGGTGTTTCACCTCCTCCTCATCCACAAACTTCAGGAGCTATGGATCTTGCACCACCTGTCTTCCTCGACGATGGATGGTCCCTTCTCACTTCGGGACTTCTGAAGTTTGACAAGTCAATCCTCTTGTGCACACAAGGGTTGAAGCTCATGTACTTACCTTCAGATCTAATGGTTGTTGGTCCTCTATGCTCAGATCCAATGTATGGGATCTAGTCCTATCCTTTGCACTTCCTTTGTTCACTGGACGTAGATATAACAGTCCAGGCTCCCTCTCCACAACCGATCAGATGGTTGTTGTCGCTCCTCCTCCCGATCTTTCAACTTCTTCCACCTTAGAATATTTTGTCAGCGTTTAGAGGTTTTGGCCTTTGAACTTCCTCCCGCGAACCTGACTACTCTGGGTCTCGCTTACGCTCTTGAAAACATTATCTCTTCTGAGATTTAGGACTTAGAATAAGTCTGCATTCCACGCAATCCTTGCGTTATGCCTTCTGAGATTGATCTCCTCAAATATTTCCATCTCCCATACACTCTCTTTTCTGGGATTTCATCAAACTTAGATCTGAAGGATTTATTGAAAAGAAATTGTTCTTGCCCTCTTGGAATTCTCCTTGCTTAATGCACACCTTCCAGAGCTTCTCCTTAGAGAGTGTTCATTAACTCTGCCTTATTATGAACTCAACATAGAATTCTTCCTGTGCACTCCTTGCACTTCTTCCGATGAAGGTTCAATGCTATCTCTCTTGATATTTTCTGAGGTTAACTCACCTCTATCAATGCACTCCTTGTGGACTATGTGCACTCCTTGCACTCGAAGACTCAAAGATGAGAAACAATTGAAACTCATACAATATTTCACCAGTTCATACATTCAGAACATGAATGACATATAAAAGCACAACGATAAACATAAATACATAAACACACTATGTGTAGGAAAAACTTTTTTTCTATTATCTTTGTGTGTCTATACACATGTTTACAAAAACTGGTCTACAATAGAGTCCCAATTCTCTCAAGTTCTCCTAACCTAACCCTACTATGAGTTTTTCTTCTAATATCACACCTCTCTCGAGTTCTGCTTCTCCTATCTGACCTATCTACCAAGACATCTCCTAAGTCTCCTAATGAAATCTAATACAAGATCTCTTTACAAAAGAGGGGCTCTATGAGCTTGTCCTCTCTCACCTAACCTCATCTATTACATTGAAGTTTTCATAAATGGCCATCTAGTCTGAATTGAACCTAGAGCCATCAACCTGTCAGCCATTAAAGGCGAACTTATCTTCTGCCTATTCATAGATATGGCTTGGTTTTCACTCAAGATTACAACATGAATCCGTATAGGATTATATTTCATATTTAAATATGGGAGGATTAATGCCTCTCCCTCTCTGAAATGCGCATTGATGTGCTGGAATGCTGGCGCATTACTGAGGTGGAGCGATAATCGTGCATCATACTCCAATGCTGAGAAAATCATGAGCCCTTGCTCATGAGATCCTCTTCTCTAGTGTTGAAATCCTCCTGGATCGCAAACTCTCCCTTGGAGTTGTCCTCTTGCTCCTCTCCAGCTATGTCGCTGCTGCTGCTATTGCTTCTTCTATTTCTTCCCTGCTTCTATGGCAGGCTCTCTTCTATTCATCTCCCCTTTGCTGACTACTTATGATGACCTCAACATCAGCTTCCTGATCTCCTCTATCACCCTATCCAGCTTCTGGAGTGGCTGGCTCTTCCTATGCAGTCTTCTCGAATGAAACGCTTCCTTATCAATGGGAAGATCATATTGACCCCCCATATTGTTTTCTTATTATTTTGTGGCATTATCTTGCCACCATACTGCAGGCTCTAGTTCTGCAGTCTCATCACCGAGATGTTGCTCATATTTCTCCTCTGACAGATTAACTTCTGTTAGCTCCTCTTGTGCTGACATATCTCCAAGTCCCTCCAACCATTCCTTTGGCTGGTATGCTCCTCCATATTCTTCCAACTTGACTTGTCGGATGTGCAAGCTTTGCACCATTACCCTTCTCTCTAGGGATTCCAATTTGTCATACAACTCAGCAAAATCCATGCTGTCTATTTCCTCCTCTGCTGCAGGCTTCAGTGCTATAGTCATCTCCTTTTCAGCTTCCTGGCTGAAACTTTTGAGCCATTCTGATGAATGCTCTTCTCCTTCTACTGGGGTAGACATCAGTGTTTTCTCCATTTCTTCCTCTTTGACAATTTATGTTGGCTGTATTTCTTCTTTTGTTGCACTTTCATCATGTGCACTAGACTCCACTTGGCTGTTTGGTAGGAATGTCTTGATCCCTCCAATAATTAGAATGATCCTCTGATCCTCCTCTTTGATGGTGGAAGTATTTAACTTCTCATCATATTCATTCACGTGGTCTACAAATCCACATGAACCTTCACCTATCATCACTCCTTGCTAACATGAACTCACTTCTAAGCTCCTGACACTTTCAGACAGTCTCATTTCTTACCCCCTGCCAACTTGGCAATTTAGGACTTCTCTTCTGCCCACCTGGTAGTCTATGAGATCAACCGATCCCATCTCATTTCCCACCTGGCAAATTGAACTTTCAGCCTTTCTCCCTTGGAAGTGTATGAGACCTTCCAATGATCTCTTTCTATTTCCCACCTGACAACTTGAAAGTCCATTTATGCCCACCTGGTAGTTTATGAGATCTTCATTTGATCTCACCTCCTCCTCATCACTGAGGTGTCTCCCAATTTTTGGTTCACAGATGTGAATCCATTCCTCCTCTGTGTCACTGAGGTTTTCTAATTCCCTCAGCCAATTTCTCAACTCTTGTTGCTGATTTCTGTCCAACAACTTTTGAACATACCATTTCACCTTCCTGTTCAGAGGACATTCGTACCTGCAGTGTACCTTTTCCTCTTGCTGCATCTTCAATGCTAGTTGTTCCATATTTGCTCTTATATCATTGAGCTCTAGATCCATCTCTGGATTTCATTTCTTCTTGCTGCCTTCTCTTCGACCATGCTCATGGCCTTCAATAGCTATTTTCACCTTCTACCTTCCCTTCTGGAAAGCCTATGGATCACTCTAAATCTGAGAGTATCTCCATCTTCTTTTACATCTCACCTAGATGTTTAAATTTTTGTTGTTGTTGTGTGCGTGCAACAACCTTCTCACAGAGCATCAATACCCTGCTTTCTTTTCACCTGTTTCTTGTCTACTATATGAAAGCAAAATTCGGTCTTCTGATACCACTTGATGTCATCAGATTATCTCCTTTTCCTACATAAATCAATTCTAGGCTCTGATACCACATGATGCAGCCCCCCTCCCCTCCCGGGGTTCTGCGATCTCCTGGTCTAGGATCTTTCTTTCACCCGAGTCAGATCGACTCTTCAGGCTCCCGTTTGAACCCAAAATAATTATAGACAGTCCCCTTTTTCTCCTTGGGCGTAGGTCCTATGATACTCGCACCCTCTTTCTAGATGCTCTTCAATTTGCGGGCACTAGCTCCTTTTCACTAGCCCCTTCCTACATATGCCCTTGAGCTATGAACTTGCGCAAACATGTGATTATGGGCGCGAGAAAGAGTGGTTTTAGTCCAACCTGATTTTCACCCTACAATTCACCTCTATCTTCCAGGTATTCCCTTGGCAATACCATGGTTCCAATTGCGTCCCGCTCAGGGAAAATTAACGTTCGAGCATGTCCTGGCCCCACAATCCTTCTCGTATGTCGATCTCTTGCCTTTGGTGATGACCCATGATCAATGGATGCTATAGAATCTCTATTCCTACCTTATTTCATCCTTCCATGTGTGATCCCAGATCTCCAGGATCTGTCGACACGTTGCTCCCCTCTAAATCAACGACTGTGGATGATTCCATCTTTCTGGCCTTCGAGAGTTTCAACTGTCAACCTTTTCTTTTACCTGTGTGACAATATTCCAGAGTAGAATATCTATCGACACCTGTCCCCCTTTATCTACGACCACGATATCCTCCATGTGTTTGGCCTTTGGGAATCTAAAATCTCAAACTCTCGTTTCTTCTGGAGAGATTTCTCCGAAATGGCAGATCGTCTGCCACGTGTCCTCCTAAATCGATGGCTCTGCTCCCGCTTCGGGACTTTGGCCTCCTCAACCAAATCAATGGTCCTTATTCTCCCTCCTCTATCAATGATCAAGATATTCTCTAGGTATTCAGACCTATTCCTCCTCTGCTTTCCTCCAGAGTTATGGATCTGGCGCCGCGTGTCCACCTGTCTCCTTGATGACTCATGTTGCTTAAGATTTCTGGACTTCAGAAATCTCAAATGTCAACTCTCGCCTTCCCTATTGGATTTTATCTAGAGTTGATAATCCACTGACGCATGTCTACTCAATCTGATGATCAAGGATTACTTTGGGTCCTTACCTGGAGTTCTCAGATTTACACCATGTCTCCTCTAGATCGGACGACACACATTCACTTCGTGTCTTCGGATTTCAGAAATTTCAAATTTCAACCGAAACTCAAATGAAACTTACCTGAAGCTTGCGATATACCACCACGTTTCCCTTTGGATCTAACGGTCTAGACCTCTTTGGTTCTTCGGGCTTCGACAGTCTCATTTCTCAGCCAAAACCCCACTGCAATTTACCTGGAGCTCGCGATCTATTGACAAGTGTCCTCTTGCAGATCGATGGCTCTCAACTCTTTGGCTATTCAGGCTTTGGGTGTTTTGATATCTCACCTTTGCCTCCTTCAAGATCTCACGACCCGATGACACATATCCTTCTCATGATCAATGGTTAGGATCCTACTTCGGGTGTTTCAACTCCTCCTTGTCCAAAAACTTCCAGAGCTGTGGATCTTGTGCCACCTGTCTTCCTCGACGATGGACGGTCCGTACTCACTTTGGGACTTAGAAACTTTGACAAGTCAATCCTCCTGTGCACACAAGGGTTGAAGCTCATGTACTTACCTTTGGATCCAACGATTGTTGGTCCTTTGCACACAGATCCAACGGATGGGATCTGTTCCTCTTTTCTGTGCTTCCTTTGTTCACTAGACATAGATCTAACGGTCCAGGCTCCCTCTCCACAACCGATCAGATGGTTGTTGTCGCTCCTCCTCCTAAGATTTCAACTTCTTCTGCCTTAGAAGATTTTTTCAGCATTCATAGGTTTCATCCTTTGAACTTCCTCCTGCGAACCCGACTACTCTAGGTCTTTCTTACACTCTTGAAAGCATTATCTCTTCTGAGATTTAATACTTAGAATAAGTCCATCTTCCACTCACTCCTTGCGTTATCCCTTCTGATCTTGATCTCCTCGAATATTTTGATCTCCCACACACTCCTTGCATTTCAGGGATTTTGTCAAAGTCAGATCCAAAGGATTTCTTGAAAATAAATTCTTCTCACCCTCCAAGCATTCTCCTTGCTCGATGCACACCTTGCAGAGCTTCTCCTTACAGAGTGTTCAATAACTTTTCCTTCTTCTGAACTCAACAAAGAATTCTTCCTGTGTACTCCTTGCACTTCTACTAATGAAGGTTCAACATTATCTCTATTGATCTTTTATGAGGTTAACTCACCTTTGTCAACGCACTCCTTGCGAACTATGTGCACTCCTTGCACTCGAAGACTCAAAGACGAGAAACAAATGAAACTCATACAATACTTCACTAGTTCAATTATTCAGAACATGAATGACATATAAAATCATAATGATAAACACAAATACATAAACACACTATGTGTATGAAAAACTTCTTTTCTATTATCTTTGTGTGTCTATACATATGTTTACAAAAACTGGATTGCAACAGAGTCCCAGTTCTCTCAAGTTCTCCTAACCTAACTCTACTCTGAGTTCTGCTTCTACTATCAGACCTCTCTCAAGTTATGCTTCTCCTATCTGACCTCTCTACCAAGATCTCTCCCAAGTCTCCTAATGAAATATGATACAAGATCTCTTTACAAAAGAGGGGCTCTACGAGCTTGTCCTCTCTCACCTAACCTCATCTATTACATTGAGGTTTTAATAAATGGCCATCTAGTTTGAATTGAACCTAGAGCCATCAACATGTCAGCCATTAAAGGCGACCTTATCTTCTGCCTGTTTAGAGATATGGCTTGGTTTTCACTCAATCTTACAACATGAATCCGTATAGGATTATATTTCATATTTAAAAATGGGAGGATTAATGCTTCTCCCTCTCTGAAATGCATGTTGATGTGCTGGAATGCTCGTGTGTTACTGAGGTGGAGCGATGCTCCTACATCAGAATGGAGGATTGAGGATGATCTGTTGGGGTACATGGTTGGTACACATTTGAGTTTCATTGATATGTCTTATGATGTATTAGTAGAGGCATATTTGATGGATATATTGGTGCATGCATTTGACACATGGTTGGACTGCATATTGGGACATGTAGTTGGTGAGTTGATGAGGAGATCATGTTGTACATCATTGTTGAGTCATAATTGATGCATGACTGGTACACTCCTAGTACATTGGTAGAGGCACCTACTAGCAGTTTGATTGGAACATGTTTTTTGGTGGATTTGGCATACATGTATGAGGATTCATTTTGTTGTGTTATTGGTGCATGGTTGATGTACTTACTTGGTACAAGTGGTGATACATGTTGATGTACATGTTTGGTACACTCATAGATGTTATATGTATTGGATGACATATTTGAGACACTTGAATGATTGAGATACATGGTTGGCATATTGGTAGATGCACATCTTTGTCATGTTGGTAGATGCACATGGTTGGCATATTCATAGAGGCATATGGTTGATACATTCCATTGATGATATTTTTTTGGCACATTGTATGGTGTTGATGTACATGGTCAATGTACATGGGTGTTGTGCATGGTGAGCACACATTTTGGTACAAGATGCACATGGTTGATACTTTTATTCATGATTCTCTTTTTACATATCTTTTTCTTCATGATGTATGGTATGGAACAAGTTTGATGCATGAACAGGTCCAAGGATTGTCATAGAAAGAGAAGTTGATCTATGATCTGGTTGAGCAGTAGCATTTGCAACAGAAGCATGTTGTTCATATTTCCTAGAAGATAGGGGGATAAATACCCATAGGGGGAGTCATTCTTCTTCCCATGATTGTTGTGAGTGGGAAATCCCTCTACGGACTAACACTTAGGGTTAGATTATGCATGCAGAAAAGACCTAAAGATCTCTACTTTCTATTGTCGTCACAGACCTAATCCCCATTATTCTTAAGCAAATACATAGTTAAATGAGCATACCTTATTATGGGCGTTTGATGTAGATCCCTCCTTACGCTTGATCATTTTTTGATTGCATCTCTCCTCCCAAGGATGACCTGCATTCACATAAAACAAACAAAAAACTCCACATGCATTTGATCTATAGATTAATGGGTTAGAGATTTCAATAAAAAAGCATACAATAAATCATAAAAACCTCATATGGTGGGACGATAAAAGTATCTCTTTATTATTAACTTCAAAAAATCAACTTACAATGATGAAGCCGACCACTGCTCCACGAACCTGATCCTGGGCTCATATTCTACTGTCCTCCAACTTATTTGGTCTGTATCTCTTCTTGCACAAGGATGGCTAAAGGGTTGGGACAAAGGGAATATACAATTGGGTATAGTTTCTTTACTATGATTCTCCTCTTCCAAATGGGACCCCTAGCCCTTCTTTTATAGGCTAGAAGAAGCTAGGTATTTGGACAAACCCTCAGCCATGCATGGCCGGAAGGTTTAGTTAACTCACCCAAAGTTGTGTGTTCTGTCAACAACTTTCCTTTTTTCGTGCTTTTGTAGGTACACGCGGGCTGTTTTGGGTCAGCGAGCGTGTACACGTGTGTAGTAATAGAGCAGGGCACGTGGGCCTTTATAAAAAGTGTTTTTAAGAAGAGTTGTTCAATAGTGTTTTGGCAAAGAAGGAATCTGATATGGCTTGATGCTAGGTAAACTTGTATGGTGCAAATTAGGTTTATAACAATGATTCTAGGAGGAAAGAGCCCTATATTTTAAGAAAGAGCACATAAGCATAATTACAGGAGAAGCGATAGTCACAATGGGAGTATGAGCAATGTATCTTTAGCATTACATCAAAGTGATATACCTTGTTCAAAAGGGGAGAGATTATTCAGAGGAATATCAAAGGCATTAAGACAGGGGGAGCAACCCCAAGGAGAGTTCAAGTAGGGGGAGCAACCCCAAGGGGACAATGACCCTTTTCCATTGATGTCAAAGGGGGAGAGACAGTCACATTGATGTGATTGATGACTATTTATGTAGAGCATGCCTTGTCTACATGTTGACATCAATGATTGGTGTTGACATCAATGTTGGTATTGCCATCAATTCCAAAGGGGGATATTGTTGGATCATGTTCTCATTGATTGCAATTTTTTAATTAATTGATGTCAAAGGATTGATGTCAAGTGATTGATTGATGCCAACGGATTGATTGATTGATTGATGTCTTGTCATATCATTCTAATGTAATATGTATTGTAATTGATGAGAATGGATTGATTTCAAGTGGAATCATAGTCATATGATGATACATAGATGAATATGGATCAATGAGTTGTCATTGATACATGATGCAAATATGAAGATGGATCGATGTGGTTTCTTTGATATATGATGCATAGTTGATTTGATGTAAAGATGACTCATTGTTGTCTTATCATGGTTGATAAGGTGAAAAAATGGATGAACTCCAAAGTGATCCCCTTATGGTGAAATCCCTCATGGGAAGACGATTTGCAGTTGAGTTATCCTTGAAGTATGGTTGGAGAACCCATGCTTGAATGTGGAATAATGAGATGAATATCAATGAATTTGTCAGTGGAACTATCCTAGATGGATAGTGGTTGTCATGCCATTTCTAGTGGTATGTGGAATGCCACATAACTTTTCATGGTTTGAGAGTTATGGCCCTACGAAGATGAAGGACCCTCATATGTTGGCTTGAAGCCCCACGAGGTCAAAGAAGTCAAAGTGCTTGAAAAGAATAAATTATTATTTAAATGGTGACATGTCAAGGAGGAATATATAAAAAATAAATAAATGTAGAACTTTCTAATTATGGAAAGTTGTTAACCCTAAAAATGAGAAAAATAGGTTAAATGACCTAGAAATGGGTTAAGTGACCTAGAAATGGGTTAAGTGACCTAGAAATGGGTTAAGTGACCTAGAAGTGAGTTAAGTGACCTAGAAGATGATTCTAAGGAAGCTACTTGGAGAGTAAAAATAAGAGGCAAGGGTGTCTTGTGGTAGATCATCTATTGTGTATCTCTTGAGAATGTATTGAAGATCTATTCTGAGAGAGAGGAGATATGAAGGATCTCATAGATGCATAAAAGTTTCGGTAAGTCTGAGATCATGACAAAAAAAGTCTCGGAAGTTCAGAAACCCTAGTTTATGAGGTATATGCGGGCTGTAGTGAGATAGGGCGTGTACATACATGGGATGTCTGAGGACATGGTGCGTACAATGGATGAAGTTATTAATACTTGTGGTTGAACTGATGATAGGCTCTTGAAGACTGAAACAAGTTTCAGATCTACATTCTATGGGCTCAGATCTACCATAGAAATTATGGTATGGTTACATTGTTGTCTTGATGGATAATCTTGCTTGTTGTGTAGTGAATGCTTAAGGCATTCTTGGTATGGTTGTTGTGATGTGGTTTGTGTTGCTTGATGGAGTGAGAAACACTCTTATGATTTAGTACTGATATGATTGCTATAGTATTCTGGCTGCTTATACATGATGAGTAACATTCATATTGTATGGTTGACAAGCATGAGTAAGTTGTTGGAGAGCTTGGATGTGTTGTGAATGGTTATGGATCAGATTGGACAGTGAGAAACATAAGAGAATGTGATTGAAGCTTGCAGAGGATCTGAGTGTGTGATGAAAAGAAAACCCTAACTACTCAGAAGTGATACAAAGGTTGTAGTACAGACTGACCACGTACATACATGAGCTATTGAGTGTGTGATGAAAAGAAAACCCTAATTTCTCAGAAGTGATACGCAAGCTGTAGTACAGATTGGTTGCGTACATACATGAGCTATACTACTGGTAGGGCACGTACATACGTGTGCTTCACTACCGACAGGTCGCGTACCTGTTGACATATTGATATCTATTGAGGATTGTTGCCTCATCTTATTTGGTGCTGAGGGTGTAAGCTAAGTCTTGCATTATAGATTTGGTGCTCATGTAGAGTTGTACTCTATTCAATTGTTGCTGATAAACCCAAGGATTGTCGTCCGTAATAAAAAGAAAACTGTGCATGCTTCTTGTGTTCTTTGTGTTCCTTGTGGTGATGATTTGTTGATGATATGTTGTTGATATATGTTGTTGATGTATTGTTGTGGGGTATTCTACCCTACGGACTAATAAGCTAGGGCTCTAAACTTATACGCAGATCATGACCCTTAAGATTTAACTTTTAACCTTCTACCCAAAATCTCAATTCCTTTTCTCAGGCAAACACGGGAAGAATTAAACCAACCCTTTTCCGACGGTTGAAGTAGATCCTCCGTTGAGTTGTTATCTCCTTGCTGCTGCTGCTCCTTCCACAAAGCTTCCTGCAATCAAGACAACAATATGCATGCATGCTACTGATCTACTAGGGGGTTAGAGATAAAACATAAATC
>ML906385.1:0-11183 GCA_009831015.1 Picea engelmannii
TCTCCCGATTTGGGTTTCCACGTAAAACACTGGTGTACTGTGTATGTGTGTGATTGTTTATTTATTACTACTCATTATTGGATAATAATTCTACATTGATATAACATTTGAAGAAAAAGGATTATAATTATGTTATTACTGATGCACCCCCCCTCTCAGTAATCCAACATAACCCACTGCGTAACCTTTAGTGGTGGAAACAAACCAATGCTCAAGACATAGTGACACATAGAGCTTCCAAACATTAAACCCCATAAAATACAAAGACTGGACATAGAAATACGAATGTGTGAGGATAGCCAGCCACCCCAGACCAAACAAAAACCCTCCAACTAAACCAACAAGGTTAACAGAGAGCCCTTATGGTTGCTAACACTCAGGATGACCAATAACACTATGAATTCAAGATTATTGCAGAAGAACCATCAACACTTCATTCCAAAATCACAATTTTACACAATTGCAATACTTAAGGAAAGCACAAACCAATACACCTGAGTCAATAATCCTTTCATAACCAGAGCAGACTCATGAATGGCCAAAAAATACATACCTATAATCGAACACCTTAAAACGTGAGCTGGCCGAGCAGTTCCTCTCTTCTAAAAAATCAGAGCATAACCACAACAACAAGGTTGAACAATAGCTCGACTAGGGTGGTGGCCAAAAGAAGGAGTAAGGGTGACATGCAGTAAATGCACATCTCCTCCACCCACAGTCAATTTAATTCAATAGTACACACCATCCATTAATCTACCACCAATTCATTTAAACCATGCCTTAGAAATTGCATCGAACGCGCCACCCACATCATACCTTCCATTTCCAGCTAACCATATTACATATCAACTATATAATCCAATTTATTGACCATATATTGAACCATCACCAATAGCGCAATCCATATCAACTTATGCCATAACATAATCACCATTGCATATTAACCATATAACTCAATCAAATCGCATAACCATTTACTTTCTAGGTAGTATTTAACCTTAGTCATTTTAATCTTTCATGCATGTAGTATAGCATATAGCATAGTTCACATTCTTCTCTTTGCATTTGTTGTATGGTTTTCACTTCTTTCTAATTGCTTTTTATGTATTTTTACTAACATGTATGTTGTGTAGGTGTCCCAAGAACATATAACAATGGTATCAATGAATAGCATAGGTTGTAATAACATAAAGAACCAATACTTCATAAGCCCAATCCATAGTAAAAAAAAAACAAGATCTCATCAACCATGTAAGTAGTGTTGAACATCAGAACAACATCAAATAAGGACCCGACCTGATCTCCAATCTACAAGGGGGTCCCACCTACTAGTATTATTTAGCTTTTATAATAATAGGCTTTAGCAACACTTTGTGGGTAAAAATTCATTGACGATTTTAAACGACAACAAGTTGGCGACTCCACAGGGAAATTTGTTTTCAATAGATTTAGAACTCAGAACTCATGGTTTCACAAACCAAGAACAGTAGGTCAAGAAGACATAACCAGGAAGATTATGCAACAGGGGGAAGTGAGCGGATTTAATGGAAAGATGACTGGGAATTTGGGAATAATTCATGGAAAGTGTTAAGCATGAGGGGTTTTTACCACTGTATGCATAATAATCTGACTGGAATCTACTCTCAACTTTAAAGAGAAAAAAAAATTTAGACTTGCTCTTAAAATCTCAATGGATGAAGAAATGGCAAGAAGAAGCGGGAGATACAATTCTTTACAAGACAACAATGGAAATATGTAACAATTTCAAGGGTCCTTCAGAGGAGACATCATAACAATTGTGTAAGATCAATTGTTATTGACTAACAATGCTTTGCAGGAGTGTCATTGTGGCAAAATTGATCCAACGTCTTATCTTGACCAAATTAACTAAAAGATGATAGGAAACAAAATTACGATAGAAGTAAAAATGTAGAAATTAAAACAGCAACAATAAAATACAAAATGAAGAAGCGAAAAGAAAAGTCTTGAAATAGAAAGAGTAAATCAAACTAATGTAAAACAGAGAAGAAAATAGTGCAAAAATGAAGGTAGAGGTAAGCTACTAATATACAGAAAATACAGACATTATTAGAACTTTTCACGTCAGTCTCTCATAATATTTCAATCAAGGGTTGTTAAAGTTGTAGGAAAACAATTGCTCCTGTAAATAATTTAAGATATAAGAGTTAGTGTCCAAGAAAAAAGAAATTTGGAAAGGACCGAACACTTGGAAATCCGATGTAATCATTAGTCCCTTGACACACACAATTAGATCATCAAGATAGAGACGGAGACCGACCAATTCATCAAGAGTCATGTGCACAGGTATTTTAAAAGCAACACCTGTATCAAGTAAGCTAGAAATCCGATATTGGTAAGACATGGTACCCCCATAAGTGATAAGAGTGGTTTTGTGAGCATCTACCCCTTTTACCTTGATTTTCTTGCAACCAGACAAACTGTCAAGGGCGGGCCCTAACTGTGACTCCACAGCCTACTGCAGAACCATTTCCATACTGAGAGGAGGAAAAGTATTTCTCATAATATCTTTCTTGAAATTTCAAATATTAATACAGATTCTAATATTATCAGCGGTCCTCGAATAAGGTTTCCAATTGGAAACCCATTCAGGGTGGACTGAAAAAAAACCTCCCAGCCTTTAAGAATTTTTCCAACTCCCTTTTAAAAGTTTCTTTAAATGCATAGTTAATAGATTGTTTTTCTTGAATAATTGGTTTCACGCCTTCCTTGATGGGAATAACATTCTGTAAAAGACCAGGATCAAAACCATGAAGATCCTTATAAGGCCAAGCATAAACCTTTCGAAATCCACCAAATATCTTGGAAAACTTCATTTTTTCATTACCAGAACATTGGGTATCTATGTTATCGTTATTTGGAGATTCGAGTGCCCCAATGTTTGAGGAGATGGTTTCACCCACCTTCATTTGTAACTCCTCTTATTTTTGTTTTTCTTTATTGCCTACAACACTCAATGAAAATGAACCGTCAAGAGGAGTCAAGCTCTCGGGAATCTTATTGTTTTCTGTGGAAATAATTTCCTCAAACTTAAGGAGTTCATCTTGAATGAAAGAAAAAATGATCTTATTGTTAGGGAAGGCCTGCCAAGATTATACCTCGTCAGGGATATATGGACGATATAGAGATTGAAAGAACAATCAGGCCTGTGAGGCAAAAGTTGTTGATTAGGAGAAGCTGCAAAGATAGCTAACCGACCAGCCATTGAATTCAACTCCCTCTTAACATGAGCGATGTTGAAAGATAGAAGGTTCGAGATAAGCACCCAAATAGTTTGGGAGTATCACTCCATCAACTTGTTTCTAGGAGAGCACATTTTACGTATCAAGTTCACAACAAGCTCAAAATCTCCAAAAACTGAAAGGTGACCACAACCAAGATTAAGGGCATTTTCAATGCCCAATAATAAAGCTTCGAACTTAGTGACATTGTTTGTACAGACAAACTCTAACCTGTAAGATAGATTATGAATTTTTCCTGTAGGGGAAACCAAGATAATGTCAGCCCCATTACCTTCATTAGAGTATGAACCATCAAAGTGCATATGCCACATATCATCATCTAAATCGATTCTTTCCAAAGGAATATCATACTCTTCAGAAAAGATGGAATACAATCCTAAGTCCTCTTCGATATAGTTTACGCTAGATTGTGGAACACTCTCTATGTAGGGTGAAATTATTCCCTCTCTAAGGACTATAATGTTCTTACCATTCCGAGGAATGGATAAATGTGTCCCATTGAGTGAGAGGTATACACCTTTTAAGGCTTGCCAATCCCTTCCCAAGATAATTGAGTAATTTCTTACAGGCATATCAATTACTTGAATGTTGAGGGTTGTTCTTATCTTAGGATGAGTGCATAAAACCAAGGTCACATCCTTAATCTCTCCTATAGTTGTTTGTTGTAGACTATTATAGGAGAGCATGCTTCTGGCATTTTCATTTGTACAAGACAAGCCTAGCTCTTCCATAATAATCTTCGACATCACACTTGGGCCCGAACCACCATCAATGAGGCAACAATGGGCAATCTTATCCATAATATTTATAGAAATATAAAAAGGGGGATTTTTTATAGGGTATCTAAAGTTATGTACACCTACTTTATTTACAGAAGAATCCTCTTCGTTTACCTCTTTAGAAATATTGGCTACAACAGAAGCTTTTCCTTCCATGAATTGTTTCATGTTCAGGGACGACAACCATGTCTAAGAGGGTTGCATCTGATTTGATGTTGTCCAACTGATTCAAGATATTATATTTGGAAGAGGGGAGAGGGGGAGTGATTCATTGACTCTTAAGAACATTAGGAACCTGGAGAGAAGTAACAATTGAGGATGATCTCGGGTTAGAAGAACTGTGGGGAGGATCAAATTTTCCATTGGGAGCATAAGATTTGTTCCTAGTATTGATGACCATGACATCTTCTGGCTCTACAAAATCTAGGACAACGATAGTAACTTCTGGTCTTTTACCAAATATCTTATCTCTGGCACTCTTATTTACCTCACATGTGGTTTCTTTGTGGTCTTCCTCGCAAAAGTTAAACCAACTCTGAGGCAAGATAGTCTTAGGCTGAAAATTATTCTCAATCGGACTCCTAAAGGGAGGCACAAAAGAGGATGAAGCTCCAGGTGTGAAAGGAGAGACATTTCCTTTCTTCTCAAATGCTATCATACGATTATTCATATATTGTACTAGATGCAAGAGGGTGGACATGTCTATCTGTTTAACCAATTATCCCTGGGGAAGACCTGTTCTTTCAAGTTGTTCTTCATACTCTGAGCAAGTATGCAGAGCGGAACCGAGATTATCAATGGATTTTTCCTCAAGCCTATGATGGTAGGGAGAAGGCAATGAATTGTAGTAATGCATAAAAGTGGCTTGGTTCTGAGGGTGGATAAGTTCGGGGATTTGATTATATAACTTGGTGAAACGCAAGTTGAAAGACTTTATGGTATCACCATCCTTATAGGTGACGCTATTGTATTCCCTTAACTTCTCAGCGGGGCTTTTGGATTTCCCATAAGTGGATCAGAACCAATATATTAACTCCCCCCAAGTAGATAGAATCTTAGGAGGAAGGTCAAAGAAGTCGGCCGTAGCCTTTCCTTCCAAGGAATTGATGAACAAGCGCATGCAAGTGTCAATGTCATTGGCCCCTATGTTATGACAAGCATTAGAGAATGCCACCAGGTGTTTGTTTGTACTAACAATGTTATTTCCTGAAAACTTAGGCAGATTCTCTTTAAACTTCGGAAGTGGACGAGTAGAAGGTGCTAGGTTAAGAGGAGAGGACACATGCCACGGTGTGGTTGTGGCGTCTTCTTCAAACTGAAAAAGCCCATATTTTTTAATGACTTTGGTGGTGTTTGTAGTAGATTGTATAGGGATATGGTAGCTATATAAGCTACCAATCATTGACGATGATGAATATTGAGAAGATGGAGCACTTCCAGTGCCACCAGAGCCACCACTAGATGCCATCCTGTGGATGATAGATGAGGGAAAGAAAGACAAACTGGATTAATCAGATAAAGCTCTCCTTAGAGCACTTTGTTGGGCAGATAACACAACGTTTATTCTTCCTATTTCAACAATAGGATTGATTTTAGGTGACAAGCCTCTTCTTCTTCTAGAAGCACAAGAGTCTAAGGACATGAAATAAAGGCCAAAACGTTGAAGAAACAAAAAGGTTACTATTGATTTCTAGGTTGTCTATGTCTAGCTTACAATTGTTCTTGAGCACTAATATCTCGTTCAATTGCCTCCCAAGAAAGGTTAAGCTCAGAACGGGTATTGGCAGTGTCTAAAATGGTGTTAAACAGATTCAAAGCAATGCTGTTCTGGTCTTGAAGACTGGGCTCAATTTTAGGCTGCCCTGCAACAGGCACAATCATTAAGAAATAAAATAGTCAAGGATTAATAATCGAAAAAGAAAGATGTATCGATGAAAGTTGAGTATAAAAATTAACCAGAGAGATATCGAAGATCTCCCCAGTATGGTCGCCAAATAAATGTTGAGGAAAATATATGAAATGATCTTACTCAAGCATTTTCATATTCTGCTTGGCTAAATAAAAAAAGATGGGAATATCACCCTATGTTTATATCCAAAAAAAATAACATCCTAACTCACAAGTATTAATTACAAGTGCTTAGGCTACTCTTTTATCAACAAAAAGCTTGCTGGAAATTTACTTTTTATGTAATTTTCTGAATATAACAGTTGCTGAAATAAATGTAAGGACATAAGTATAGACACCAAGATTACAATCAAGACAGATGAGACATAAAGAAATCCTTTATTTCATTCCAATTCACCAAAGAGTCATTTTCTTTACAAAATATCATACAGAAATATTGGACCAAAGTCAAACTTAGACATCCCCGATGGAACATACAAAAGGACCTCTGACAGAAAACCAAAACTTTACTCTAAAAGTTGGATCAGCTTGCCACATATTGTTGCCCACTCGACTCTGCATAATATCCTTTTTCAATCATGAAAACTAATTCACAAACAGACAAGTCTACATAGACTATCAAAGATAGATCAACACCTCTGAAAAACAAGTGTCTGAATGATGTGTTTTAGCCTTGAATATTGTTGTCTACAATAAGACCCTTATTATGCTTCCGCTTCTATCCCCTTTGTTCCTCCCTTTCCTTTTTCTTTTAAACAATTTAGAATTGGTTGAAGTAGTTGAACCAACTCATTATTTAAGTTAATTAAAAGACTCAACTAAATTTAGATAGGGGAAAAAGTAATAATCATAATAAAAGTCATAAATAAATAATAACTAGTGGGTGGGACCCCTTGTGAATCCCTTTAGCTCATAGCAATCATAACAATCATAACATAACTATTTAGTTAAGTAAACATCTCCTTGTGTCTCCCATCCACATATCCACATTTGATAATTTAGCTCATGACATTTGAAATTATTTTCAAAAAAATATTACTCATGTAACCAAAAATAAAACATGTTGTCCAAAGTTTCCTGAAGTCAACTGTCATCAACAATAGATAAAAATAAAAACTCAAAATCCATATTTCCCACTCTGTGATGCAATATTTCCTTGATTGCTGCTGTCACCCTTTGATTTTCTTGAATTTGCATCTGGCTACATCGAGCCCTTAGGCCTAATGTCACTGATCACGTGGGAATTACAATCGTCCCTCAAATGCATCCGAGAAGACATAGATTTTTCAGAGCCATTGGAGGGTGAGGAAGGGGCAGCAATGGATTTTATTTTGTCAAGGGCATGGTGGGCCTCAGTTTTCAATCTCTTACTAGCATGGGAGGATTGCACTGGTGAGTGGGGAGAAGCTTTGACAATCTGGTTGTTAGGCAGAGGAGTAGGCAAGGACAAATTGGGCCAGCCACGATGTTGGGAGACTATCGGGTGGATAATCTCTTGCCATCCATCATTTTCAGGAACCTCAGGTTGCAATGAGATGTGAGGAGGCACATGGATACCAGGGGCTTGTGGAGCTTGGAAAGGAGGCCTTTCAGGCCTAGGTTGGACTACTCCCTGCCCAATCCAATTGAAAAAATTGGCCTGAAACAACTAGCCAAGCTCTTATAAATCAACATTAAAATGTATGGAGAACCTAAGCCTTCTTGGGCCCCTGTTCCAATTACCTCTCCCTTTATTTCCTCGACCATGGCTACCTCACCTGAAAAAATGCATTACTGCATGTGTGATTGATTAGAAAACAGTATTTTAAATAACCATACACGACAACTCTTAAAAATATGAAATAGATTTGGCTCAACGATGTATTAGAATCATGCAATCCAATCCATACAAATTGTTTTACTGTTTATCAATGAGCAGGGGGTGAATAAAGGGTCTTGGGATATGTGAGGGGTTTGTATTGAGAGANGGGGGGGGGGGGACAATTATTGCTCAAAGACAACAACAATCAATTGCAACCAAGAAAACGTCATTGTAATTCAACCAAGACACTTCTATTGCCAAACTGCTTTAACATAGAATTTTCTTGACTGTAATCAATTTTAGAACAGGGAGTGAAAAATGAATGTGGGAAAGCGATGGGGTTGTAATTAGCGAAAAGAGAAATAATGGTGGGGAATGAGAGTGGGTACTGTTCACAAAATTAATCAAGTAATCCATATATTCATTCTGTTAAAAGGAGATGCACTAACCAACAATCATTGTGACTAAATAACAATTACTGTGTATTTAACTAGTTCACTGTTCATAATCAAATGTCCAACACAGTGCCATCACAAGACAATATGCATTCCACACGATCTGTAAGGGAATTTTATTCCTTTCATTTATCCACCTTGCATCTTATAACAATTCTCAAATGTTATAATAGTAACCATTTTCACTCTGTTAACCATCATAACCAAACACTGCCCACACATTACTTCAACCAACAAATACACTCAAAAGTCATGTTTCAAAATTAACAATGAAGACATACTGTCACTGCAATCAGGCCTATCATTTAAAATGCAATAAACATATATAGTGGACAACCAACCCAATAATCTAGATTTGAATTGTAAAACCTTGACTCGTTATTTAACAATCAGACAACGACCACCATTCCAGCTCATGCCATGATGTGGAAACACACAATAATTCAACCAACGCAAGTGTAAATATGTGAATTTACAAACTCAATTTAACGTGAGTCTGAATAATAAAAAAGCTAGGCTATCCATCCAACACAACGAGGTATTGACAACATGCCTGTCTTCATAAAATAAATAATTGAAAAACAACAAAGTCGTGGTTAAAACGTTGTGACTATCTCTGAGTGTGGAACCCAAAAATATCCATATTATACACAATGGGAAGCCACCCAAAACATCACGATGTGACATTCCCATTTTAAAATTCTAAACACAGAGTCACAGTATTAACTTAACCCATCGTGTCGAACTATCAATCTAATACAATGTTCCTTCAAATTAATCAAACTGCAACCAACCATGCTGTGTAAAATCGGGCTCATGCAATCAAATAATCATAATGCCTACAGTGGATAGATTTATTTAGTCATCCCAGTTTCAATAACCATTTGGCCCCAAAAGAAATCATAGTTACAATGACCATTTATTCGTCGTGTAGAAACACCACACACATAAATGCAGTATGCGCGAGCATCAATTAGAAATTGTAACCAATGCCAAGTTAAACATCCAAATAATCCTGACTGCAAAAATACTATGATTGTGTATCAACCAATCAACCAAACATGTTGTGGAAACCACACATCGACATGGAGCGAGGTTGTGACCTTCTTAAATAAACAATATCGGGTTATTAAACACAAGGAGAGCAATTGTGTAGCTGGACTGCCCAATTAACAATGCAGGGTTATTTGTTTTAATAACATAGGCAATGACTACATATCAAACCAACATGACTGTCATAAGACCAACCAGGCAAGTCTGTACCCAATTTTGTCGAAAACACACAACCATACAACAATAACCAAGTAGTAAACCTGATGGACCACTCCAGTCTTCTCTATCAACTCTCAGACTTGTGGAGTTAAGGGTTTGCTCTGTGACCAACAAAGGAAAAGATAGAGCCAACTCCCTTCAATGGTGAAAACCTCCGAGACCAACGGTGCATACACAGAGAGAACCACGACTTATTCATGGACAGGTAACAAATCTCGTAATAGGAGGGCTATAACAGAGGATCAAGGCTCCAACTCGGCCAATAATGATACTTAACACACATAGGGTATAACCCTTGTGGTTCTCAATCAAACAACCACAATGCTGAAGTGAAGACAGGGCCGAGAAAAAACAAAATAACCCACTGCGTAACCTTTAGTGGTGGAAACAAACCAATTCTCAAGACGCAGTGACACAGAGAGATTCCAAACATTAAACCCCATAAAATCCAAAGACTGGACATAGCAATACAAATGCGTGAGGACAACCAACCACCCTAGACCAAACAAAAACCCTCAAACTAAACCAGCAAGGTTAAAAGAGAGCCCTTATGGCTGCTAACACCCAGGATGACCAATAACACTATGAATTCAAGATTATTGCAGAAGAACCATCAACGTTTCATTCCAAAATCACAATTTTACACAGTTGCAATACTTAAGGAAAACACAAACCAATACAACCGAGCCAATAATCATTTCATAACCAGGGAAGACTCATGAATGGCCAAAAAAATACATACCTATAATCGAACACTTTAAAACGTGAGCTGGTCAAGCGATTCCTCTCTGCTAAGAAATCAGAGCATAACCACAACAACAAGGTTGAACAATAGCCCAACTAGGGTGGTGGCCAACAGAAGGATTAAGGGTGACGTGTAGTAAATGCACGCTGCCTCCACCCACAGCCAATTTAATTCAATAGTACACGCCAACAATTAATCTACCAACAATTCATTTAAACCATGCCTTGGAAATTGCATCGAACGCGCCACCCACATCATACCTTCCATTTCCAACTGACCATATTACATATCAACTATATAATCCAATTTAGTGACCATATATCAAACCATCAACAATAGCACAATCCATATCAACTTATGCCATAATATAATCACCATTGCATATTAACCATATAACTTAATCAAATCGCATAACCATTTACTTGCTAGGTAGGATTTAACCATAGTCATTTTAATCTTTCATGCATGTAGTATAGCATATAGCATAGTTCACATTCTTCCATTTGCATTTGTTGCATGGTTTTCACTTCTTTCTAATTACTTTTTACGTATTTTTACTAACATGTCTGTTGTGCAGGTGTCCCAAGAACAGATAGAAATGGTATCAATGAATAGCATAGGCTGTAATAACATAAAGAACCAATACTTCATAAGCCCAATCCATAGTAAAAAGAAAAAAAGATCTCATCAACCATGTAAGCAATGTCGAACATCAACACAACATCAAATAAGGACCTGACCTGATCTCCAATCTACAAGGGGGTCCCACCTACTAGTATTATTTAGATTTTATAATAATAGGCTTTATCAACACTTTGCAGGCAAAACTTTGTTGACGATTTTAAACGTCAACAATGATGTTTGGTGCTTCATCTCCCAGGGTTAGGTTTTTTGGATGTCTAGGGTTTTTGACATTCCTGTGTATTGTAAAAATGCCTTCAG
>WSFP011555594.1:0-11183 GCA_009831015.1 Picea engelmannii
CCACTTACTGCTACTAGCCCCCTCCGAGTAGACCGCTTACCACCCGTGCTCACTGTCATCACTCCCGCTGACATCTGTCTTCCACTCTGTCTCTCTCCTCCACCTGTCACATCTCCCGCTCCCCTTCCACCTTCCACTACCGCACACCTGTCCTCCACTCACCTCATCCCTTTTCACTTCCACCCATCATCTCCCGCCATGTGTACTCCCTCTCACCACCACCTAGGCATATTTTCCCCACTATGCCTACCACCACGGTCCCTCCTTGTCTTCCACGTCACCTTCTCTGGCCACTCCATCGATGTGTCTTTACACCTCATTACCCACGTTCTTTTTGTCGTCCGCGTTTTTCCCCATCACCTTTATCCACATCAGCCAACTGGGTCCCCTTGTAATGGTCCAACGAAGTAGCAGACGGCTAGGGGAAAGCTGCCATGTCCTTCAAGTGCAGTTTGACTTGGGCCTTCCATGATCCTGATGAAGCAGTTATTGAGGCAGGTGGTGGCGGTTGAACATCGTTTCCACTATAAATGGAAAGCCTAGGAAAGGATTGTCAACCATTCAACTCATTTGCAGGTCTGTTCTAAAACGTGATTGCGTATGACAGAGCTCGCTTCTGACAAGAAGTTGCAAGCGCAGTCTTCCAGGAAGCATGTAGATGTAACGCCTTCAATGAAAAATCTTGAGCACATCTTTGTCGTGTGGCTCTGAGTATATATGAGGCATTCTCATATTTTTTTGGTGTCGATGGTAGAGCTACGCTCCTGATTGTAAAGTTTTAATGAGGCCTCTAGTTCTCTGGTTATGCATTCTTACTTGAGACTTCTTATTTAATGGCAGCCATCTTTCTCTTTTGTCTCTTTCGCTCTTGATACTGAAATCTCAGGCATGGATGATCCAGTTGAGTTGTTGTAACTATAATGTAATGTAGGTTTGATTGTAGTACTGTTGTAGTGTTTTCGTTTCTTGAATTTATCAGATCTAAGAGGATCTTATATGTAAAGCTTTTCCTCCAGAGGTTGTTGGAAGACCGGATGTCCATAGAAGACCTTCATGTTTTCCTCATGTTCTTCCACCTACTCACCACTATACAAACTTACTAACTAAAGTTAGATCAAGACCTCATTTATATGTGCATACCAACCCATTTTTTCTGAGTTAGAGCGATATAATCCTGAGTTCGCACCCATTAGACCCCCCTTTAAATTATTCACTTTAACATACAGACTGATGGCCTTGGGATTTTCTCTGCCGCAATCCAGAGGTGACTTCCAACGCTAACATTTCTAGCGTCGTTGTTGAGGACTAATTGAAGATTTTCCCTGGGCTTGAACGACAAAGCTTACTAGTTCTGAGGGTGCATAAGAACTTAGTACATTGAAGATTGCAACCTGCACCTGAAGATTCCATTTAGGTGACTCCACTATTTTAGTCATGGCTTCCAGAGCCAGACACACGAGGTCTACTCCACAGCTTCCTTTAGCAACACCTAAAGCGGACCCAGAGAAAATTATCAAAAAGGGAAAGGCCCTCCGAGAAGGCACTTCTGCTGATGAACCAAGTATTTCTGATGATTTTCATTATCCACCTATAGGAACTCCAATTTTTGTATCTCATTCTATTGTTATACCTTCTGTTGGAGTTTCCCGAAGTTTAAATTTTGAAAGTGTTCCTGTTGAGTTTTCCCCTCCTAGTCTAGGATTGGAGGGAGAAATCCTTGTCACTCCTCTCTCCCCTGAAGTTGTACCATGGTTTAGGCCCAACACCTCAAAATATTTTCCTACCCTGGGCTTTACCACCCCTCCTCCTATTATTGTTGCCACTACTACATAAAGGGAAACCTCAGTTCCCTCAAGTCCTATAGCTTTTCCTTCAAATCCTTTGTTGTTTCCTTTCCCTCTTGGAATCTCACTTCTAGTCTCCCCTGCTCAAACTCCATCTTCTCCTCCTTCTCCTCCACCTATCATCCATATGGCAGGTCCTAATCCTCCTAGAAACAGAATGGATGCCATAGTGGCTGCTAGATATGCCCCTCTGTTCCTACCTCATCCCACAAATTCTCTCCCTACCAGAGATTACCTAAAATGCATGCCCAAGTTCACTGGAGAAGAAGACATAATTGTTGAAGAGTACCTCGTTGCCTTCTACAGTTATGCAGACAATCTAAATATTGAAAATGAAGATGTCTGGATCCAGAGCCTTGATGGTGAGGTTAGAAAATGGTTTAGGGGATTGACCCCTGGATCCATCGTTGGGATTGAGGCTTTGGATGATGTTTTCTTGAGACAATGGGGGGATAAGAAGGACTTTATGTACTATGTCATAGAGTTTGGGTCCCTAAAGAGAAAAGAGAGAGAATCTGTCTTTGACTTCTCCAAAAGATTCAACAAGATGTACAATAAGATCCCCGCTGAGATAAAGCCTACAAAAGCATCTACTAAAATTACCTATGCTAGTGATTTTGACCCTGACTTCTACCTCTTGTTAAGAGAGAGAAGAGCTACTTCCTTGGCTCATATGCAAGATGCAGCCCTGGAAGTGGAGTCTAACATATTGGTAGCAAACTGACTTAGGAATAAGGCTAATAGAGACATACTGATGGGAAGATATGAAGCCTCCACCTCTGGTTCCTCTGGTTCCCCCCCTCAAATGGATGAAGTAACCAAGTTACTAAAATAACTTTCAACTAGGATGGAAAGTTTGGAAGTAGAGGGGAAGCAAACATACAAAAATCCTCAACATGTTGATAACAGAGGAAATTCAGAAGACCAAACAATGCCCCTCAAGTCCTCCCAAGAGAACCTAGGAATAGAGATAGAGATGATCAGAAAATCCAAACCCCTCTCCAAAACAACATGGTTGCTAATGAAGAAAGGGAGGAAGAAGAGATGGATATTGAAATACATTGCCTTGGAGACACCTCCCCATTTCCCCACTTAACTCAATCTTCATATGAGGAGTCTCTCATGGATGGCCAGATAAATGAGCTAAGCAAGGAGGACAAAGCTAGGAGCAACCCAAATAGATACAACCTTAGGTCCAAAAATAAAGAAGGAAAGTCTAACATCCTTGATCAGCCTTCCTGAGCAAATAAGCTTGCCAAATATGCAAAAAAAAATAACAAATAAAATAAAACTCACAATCCCTCGCCAATAGATAAATACCCTATCCCCGAGGTGAGAGAAATCCTGAAGCCCCCTTCCTCCTTTAGCTTCGAGCATGAAACTCAAAAAATTATAATCCCCATGCCCCTTTCAGAGCTAGTCAAGAACGAAGATTTCAAGAAATACCTCTCTAAGTTGTTAAAGTCTAAGCTATCTCCTCATCCCACAGACTAGGTAAACCTCCAAGATGAAAATCCAATAGTTATCTTACGGCCTATGGTAGAAGATAGAGATGATTCATCCCATCCCTTTTATACATCCCTGAACATACATGATAAGGTGTTGTATAATTGTCTGATGGACTCAAGGGCATCTCATAATATCATGCCAAAAACTATTATGGAGGAACTTGGATTGGAAATCACAAAGTCTTATCATGATTTATATTCTTTTGACTCAAGGAGGGTGCAATGCCTTGGGGTCATCAAAGATCTGGTGGTGACCTTGTTTCAGTTGCCTATGAAAAGTGTAGTCATGGATATTGTGGTGGCTGACTGATCCAGGAGGATATTTGTTCCCACCCACCTTTTCCAACTGGCTCAAAACAATTTTCTGACAATTTTTGGCAATTTACTATTTTTAGCAGTTTTAACTTCCAGGACCATTTTGAGGGCCTAAATGAAGGTTTTTCGAGATCAAGCTTCTCAATGATATCTGAAGGAATTATTGATCCCCCAAAATGAATATCCTTGACAATACCTTTCCAATGGGCTATCATACGCCTAAAACGAAGATCGTATGAAAAAGTTACGACCCCAGGAAGTTGATGTACTAACTTACCCAAACGGGGCCCATGTGACTTTTGGTGCTTCATATCCTAGGGTTAGGTTTTTGGATGTCTAGGGTTTTTGGCATTCCTGTTTTATTGTAAAAAGGCCTTATGAGCCTCATTGTAATCATATTCTTGCGAATGAGCGCAACCGTCACATCTCTTCTCATTGATAAGTCGCCACCATTCCAACAAGCTTATTTCCGCTGCATTTTACAGTTTCAACTTATTTCCTTATTGAATAGAAAACTAGTTTTACTGTATCTTTGTTATTTTTTGTTAAACACTTGTTAATAATATGTATTCATTTCGTTCTACTCATAAAATCCAGATCGGTGGTATCAGAGTGGTATGCTCCTTGTCGTCTTAGTGCATGTCCCTAACGAGGTCGGAGTACAAAGAGCTGGGTCTCAAGCTTGTTTCTCTTGAGGAAAAAAGATCTCGCACACCCAAGTGACCTCTCATGGAAGGAGAAAAGAAATATGAAGGGACATGAGATCCTTTCAAACTGTTGATTGAGGAAGCCCTCACGCAACAAAGGAATGAGATGATGGATAGTTTCACGCAAATCCTTCGGCGGCTACTAACAGGCGACGCATCTGCTTCGAGTGGAGGCGCCAACCCCTTCAAGGTATAAGTAAACTTCAATATTCCTATATTTGAAGGTCATATAGACGCAGATGTTGTATACAAGTGGTTGAATCTACTAAAAGGGTATTTTTTTGTCCATAACTTTTCGAATAGAGAAAAGATTACTTTTGCGCTCCTCAAAGTCGTTCCCCTTGTCAAAGATTGGTGGGAAACTTTCTGTGAGCAAAAGGAAACAGAGGAACCCTCCTTATTTATAGGCACAACCACCTGGGATTCCTTCAAGGATGTTATTAAGGAACAATACTACCCTGTTGAAAGTTATGACGACTTCTATACCAAATGGACAACACTACGGCAAGAAAGAGACCAAGCAGTGCCAGATTTCATGAATATATTTCATACCTTGTGCACCAAGTTGGGTATCAAATATTCAGAGCAACATCTGGTGCTCAAGTATTATGGCACTCTGCATAGATACATCCAGAATGAAATGGAATTTTTGGACATCTCATCCTTAGGCGTGACCTACCGATATGCCGTCAAAATCGAGCAGAAGCTCAAACAAAAGACGCGGAAATTTGGGCCTAGGAATCCCTCACAACAAAAGCCAAGAAAGGGCGGCCCCAACCCATATAACAAAGGACAAAAAAAATATGGACAGTATCAGGACAACCAATCCAAACCGCAAGCAAATAAGGACACCAAAAAGACAAAGAAAGATACTGGGAAGTGGTGCGACTTCCATAAGAGCCCTTGGCATAACACTGTTGACTGCCACTTAAAGTAGTCGTTGGTGTCCGAAGTGAAAGCCCCTGAATCAAATGTGGGTTTAGAATCTGAGACAGAACCACAAATGGGAAGATGGATCATTAATGCGGAACCTAGTGCCACCATTTATACCACCAAGCTCCAGCCTAGTGAACCAGATGAGCCAAAAGAAGGAGAATGCCTCTTCCACTCACAGATGTGGGTAAAAGGCATGTCATTGCACTTCATCGTGGATAAAGGTAGCCAGAAGAACCTCGTCTCAGCAGAGGTTGGCAAGCGACTGGCCCTACCAACAACACCTCACCCACAACCCTACACCATTGGATGGCTCTGCCAAGGAAGCGATCTCCGCGTCAGCCAACAATGCTGATTGTCGTATGACATCAAGCCCTTCAAAGACAAGGTATTCTGTGATGTTTCTCCTCTCGAAGTTTGTGATGTTATTTTGGGCCAACCCTATTTATGGAAATGTCATGTTGTAGAGTCTAGGCCTCGTAGTTTTATTATTACTATAAACAAGAAATTGTACAGGATACCCGAGGCAATCCCACCTAGTGTTATTTCCTTGATCTCTGCTAAGCAATGCAGGAAGTTCATCTCTCATACGGGGAATTTTTTCTTCTTCGTGATTCACTCTCAGAATAAGTGAAAGTTCACAGCAACATCCAGGGTCTCTGCGGCCGACCTATCCACACGACAGTTACAAGTAGATAAGGTCATGGAAGAATACTCAGATATCTTCTCCTCACCTACCGGGGTACCTTTGCACTACCAGGTCAAGCAACCCATCGATCTGACCTCTGGCGCACTGCTTCCCTATGGGTAAGTCTATCGTTCCTCTTTGTTAGAGAATGAGGAGATGAAGTAATAGATCCAAAAAATGCTCCACAAGGGGAACATCCGTCCCAGCTCATCACCTTGCAGGAGCCCAATCATGCTGGTACAGAAGAAATATGGAACCTAGTGACTCTGCATTGATTACCGGGCTTTGAATAAAATCACATTCAGAAAACGGTACCTGATTCCCCAAATTGACAACCTCCTTGATAAAATCATGGGGGCCAAATACTTCAGTAAGATTGATTTGAAGTCTAGCTACCACCAGGTCCTGATAGAATAGACAGATGTATGGAAAACTGCCTTCAAGTCAAAGGAAGGCCTTTTTGAATGGTTGGTCATGCCCTTTGGTTTAACAAATGCTCCAACCACTTTCATGAGGATGATGGACAATATCCGGTGACCATTCACCAATAATTTTGTAGTGGTGTATCTGGATGACATTCTCATTTACAACAAGACTTGGGTCGAACACTTGCATCATATTCAACAGGTTATGCACACCCTGCGACAACACAAGCTATATGCCAACTTGGAAAAATTCTCCTTCGGCATGGATAGGGTCCATTACCTGGGCTAAATAATTTTTTAGCATGGTGTACAGGTGGATCCAGCCAAGATCCAAGTCATTCGTGACTAGCCAACCCCAACCACACTCACTGAGCTTCGGAGCTTCTTGGGCCTTGCCAATTTCTACCACAAGTTCGTATTGGGATTCTCTCATATTGCATGGGCCCTTAGCCAAATAACCAGGGGTGGTGGTAAGGAGAAATTTGCGTGGAGCCGGTCCCAAAAACAAGTGTTCAACGATTTGAAGCAGTGCTTGTGTTCAGCCTCAGTAATTTCACTACCAAACCTGCAGCAACCCTTTGAGATTGAGACAAATGTTTTAGACTATGCGATGGGTGTTGTTCTCACTCAGCACTGCCACCTCGTGGCCTATCATAGTGAGACACTATCAGATATTGTCCATAAGTACCCTACTTACGAAAAAGAAATGGACTCCACTGTGAAAGCCTGCCGCCAGTGGAAACATTACATTCTTGGGAAGGAGACAATCATCCACACTGATCATAAGCCACTGCAGTTCATGAAGACACAAGGAAAATTGCAGAATGATCACCATCAGAAGTGGTCCACATACATGCAACAATTCCACCTCAACATCAAGTATAAAACAGGAAGCACCAATTGCTTCGTTGATTGCCTCAGCAAACCACCAGTCGCGGCACTCACCATGGTGCTAGAATCCCATGGCCATGATACCTATGGATGGCCCCAACTCTATGAGATAGACCCAAACTTTTCCACCACCTACCAAATGTTGGGTGCAAACATAGTTGTCAATAATTTCCATCTTCAGGATGGGTTGTTGTGTCATCTGGGACATATCTTTGTTCCATCAAGCGAGCGAGTGAAGATGATTTGGGAAGCCCACTATAGTCGGGTGGTAGGACACTTTAGCATTGAAAAGACAGTGGTGATGCTATAGAAACATTTCTATTGGCCAAAACTTCGACAGGAGGTCAACAAGTATATCAGGTCCTGCATTGCATACGCTATTGCCAAATTGACCACTAAGAAATAGGGCCTATACACCCCTCTTCCTACTCCTGACAGGCCATGGGAATCCATCTCAATGGACTACATGTCGGGCCTTTCGTCCACCAAGCGGGAGAATGACTGTGTTTTTTTGGTTTTTGGTCGCTTTTCTAAGATGGTGATTCTGGTTTCCTGCAAGAAGAACATCATAGCAGAGGCCACTGCCAAGCTCTTCTTTGAACGAGTCTGGGTACATTTTGTAATCCCACAAACCATTTTCTCAGATCAGGATAGTCGATTTATCAGCACATTCTGGTCAAGCCTCTAGTCATTGTTGGACATGAAGCTCACCAAATCCACAACCTTCCACCCCCAAACAGATGGCCAAACTGACGTCGTCAATAGAATGATTGTGCATATCATTCACATGTATAATTTAAATCACCCTCGCACATGGGATGGGAGCCTTCCCTATGTCAAACATAAATACAACTGAGCCCTGCATATCTCAACTGGCCACAACCCCTTTCAGGTGGGGTTGGGATTCCAACCATTGGGTCCCATAGATGTTGCACTTCCCTTTGCGGTCACCTCGACAGACTCATCTCCTGCTCCAACTGAAGCTAACAAAGCCACCCGGTTCATTGAGCGGATCCAACACATCCTTCAACAGGTTCAAGATATCCTACAGAAGTCCAATGACAAGTACAAGCAGTGCCATGATCAACATCGGGTGCCACATAAGTTTCAGGTGGGTGAAAAAGTTTAGTTGCACTTGTAGAAAGAATGCCTTACAGGACCCCATAGGAAGCTTTGCCCACTCCGTTATGGGTCGTAAAACATCACTAAGGCCATGGGAGATAATTCTTTTGAGCTCAACATTTCTCCTTTCCTTGGCCTGCACCCAGTGTTCAATGTGGATCTCCTTCGCCCTTATTTCCCACCATTATTAGACACCTTAAATGTAGAAGAGAAGTTGACACCAACATAGCTCAACCCTGATTGCATACAACAGGAATCCATCGATCAAATTGTGGACACATAAATCAAGGGCACTCGATAGCAAAGGATCCAACTTTATCGAGTTGTCAAAGCAAGGCAACTCCTGCACCAAGGCAAGTGGCTCACCCGGGGCCAAATTCAACAGAAATTTCCTCATCCGATGGGGGAAATCAACGCAATGGAGACCATTTATTCCTGAGGGAGGATTGATCTAGGTGGATATCGGTGGCCACCCACCTTTTCCAACTGGCTCAAAATAGTTTTCTGACAATTTTGGCAATTTACTATTTTTAGCAGTTTTAACTTCCGGGGCCATTTTGAGGGCCTAAATGAAGGTTTTTTTGGATCGAGATTCTCATTGATAGCTAAAAGAATGATTGAGCCCCCAAAATGAATCTCCTTGACGATACCTTTTCAATGGGCTATCATACGCCTAAAACAAAGATCGTATGCAAAATTTACAACCCCGGGAAGTTGATGTACTAACTTACCCAAACAAGGCCCACATGACTTCTGGCGCTTCATCTCCTAGGGATAGGTTTTTGGATGTCTAGGGTTTTTGGAATTCCTGTTTTATTGTAAAAAGGACTTCAGAGCCTCATTATAATCATCTTCTTGCGAATGAGTGCAGCCATCACATCTCTTCTCAAAGATAAGCCACCACCATTCCAACAAGCTTGTTTCAACTGCATTTTATAGTTTTAGCTTCTTTCCTTATTGAATAGAAAACCAGTTTTACCGTATCTATGTTATTTTTTGTTAAGAACCTATTAATAATCTGTATTCATTTCGTTCTACTCATAAAATCTGGATCACTGATGTTTCCCCCAAGTTTGGCATGCTCTTGTCAAGATCTTGGATAAAAAGGCTTGGGGGAACCTTGCAAATGGACCTCAAATATGCTACCGTTCCAGTCTTTGGAGTGGAGCATAGAAAACTCTACAAAGAGGCTCAGTTGGCCTACATTATCAGTGATGAGTCAGACCCCACCAATCATCCTATATTTTCCCTTGACACTAATCTGGGGTCCATCTTATTGCAGCTTATTGATGCCCCTGCACTCTCTCTTGAAATCAGAAAGCAACCCACTCTCTGTGAAGATTCTCCTCCAATTACCTCTGTGTGGAAAATATTTTTTGATGGATTCTCTTCTAGAGAAATTTTTGGTGCCAGAGTAGTTCTTGTTTCCCCTGTTGAGAAAACCATATCTCAATCATATAAATTAGAGTTTCAAACTACCAACAATGTGGCAGTGTATGAAGCTCTTGTTTTGGGCTTTTTATCCCCAATTTCATGGGATAACTAGGAGATCATTTCTCGAGGCCCACATGTCCTAGACATGGTGTACCAAGAGAAGGATTTACCTGAGCATGGCCCTAGAGGGCCCATCCTTCTTCTTTTTCATCAGACTCGTCTTGTCAGTAGCAACAACATCCATCACCATCGGCTTGGTCTTGTATCGAAAAATGCTCTTGCTCCATGAGGTAATTGGTCTAGGTATCATGGTATGTGTCACTTTTGATCATTATAACCTTTAGATATATGCATCTAATTCCTTTTATTTCTAACGACTGCTTGGATCTTACATCAAGCCACTTGACCATGATTGAGGGGACTGACAGGGTGCCCTAGCAAGCCTGTACCCATAGGTTTTGGTTTTCCACCGTGGGGATTTCTGAAGAGCCATCATCCGCTCCCATCATATCATCATTTTTTCATCTTATCTCCCACTCATTTGTCCCATTCCCCTAGTCCAAGCATTAGGATGATCTATTTGTGGGGTTGTACCTTATCTCGTGGGAAGAAGGGGCTAAAGGACCAGAAGGTAAAAGAAGTTGGTAAAAGATAAAAGCCATGAAAAATGAAACCTAGAGATGCCTCGCCCAGGGATCCCCAAGAAGGCAATAAAAAGCCTCTCAGCAAGAAACAAGAGGGACTCGAAGAAAAATAACAAAACAAGACCTAGCCAAGAGGATAGGGGGTCTCATCACGAGCCAGCCTATTATGTTCATGGGTACCTAGCAGCATGACATTGCCACTATCTGGTCACCACGCCAGGGCAGTGACCTTTGGTTGCATGGCTAAAGGAAAGGGGGTCTCATCACGAGCCATCCTTATCATTTCTGTGAAAGTGCTTGTGGGTAACACTGTTAGCTCTGATCACCATGCCAAGGCAGTATCCTCTAGTTAGTCCTTGAAATAAAAAAAGAAAAATCAAATAAAGAAAGAAAGAATAAAGGCAAGAAAGGGCTTGGAAAAAATTGCATCCATGACGGGTACAACTTGCCTTCTACAAAGTCACCAATAGGTAATATCATGCATCCCTATCTCTCACTCTACTCATATGTTTGGGCATCCCTTATCCACATCACCTTGTTTTACATGGCTTGGATGATACCCCTTGGAGACTTTCCTTTCCTTATGGATACTAGCCCAAAAGGTTTTTTGGCTTTTCCTTCAGCCTTGTATTGTAGGTCTTTGTAATATCTTTGAGCTATTGGATGATATAT